>JASDQU010013295.1:474906-486710 GCA_032191745.1 Picea mariana
AGACAAGCCAACCCAAGTACCAGGAGATGGAATAGATGGAATAGAGAGCTTTGAACAACACAACTAAGAACTAAATTTAGGATTCAATGTGTTCACAATTATACAAAATTATAAATGTTGTTGATCTCTTATTCAAAAGAATGGAGATTGAACAACTATTAGAAAAAACATACCTGATTCAATCCATACAAATTCAAACTTGTCGAATCAAGTCCCCTATCGACTAGAGATTCGTTTAACATATCTCCAAACTGCAATTAATGGCAAGAAGAAATTGATTATTTTTATAGAGACAAGGATATCTAAATCTAGAACTCGAAGTAAACTATCATAAAATGCGTCAAAATTTTTCTAAATAGATAATATACTAATCTGTGATTCAGGTCATCACTCTGAATGACTTTCTTCCAACCATCCTAACAAAATTTGGCATACTCCAAAACTTCTTTTGCTGACATTGCATCTAAGTCTACATCTGTTTTATCAACAAATGTGGCCCAAGAATTGGCTTCTGCTCACTGACGCTTCATGCCAACATCAACACCATAAAACATAGCTTCCAAATTTTCCCCGATTGCAGTCCTGGCCTCTTTGCCAACTTTTGATGTAGACTGGAACTCTGAAAGTGATGCAAATGCCCCTTTTAGGTGAGGTACTAAAGGTTATGGAGGCCTCGACAATGCCACACTTCAATATGCCCCTTTGCGATCATATGTGCCTCCTTTACCAGTCCCATAATATTTGGACGGTAGACTAGTATAATCCAGGTGCATGTGCAAGAAAAACTTTGCAAAAAAGTGTCTTGCAAAATAGTGTGGAACCTCATCGTTCCACAACAATTTCCCCTATGTGGCCAAAAATTTGTTATACAGATGTCCGACAAAGTTGGGGTGCTTAAAATATTGCACCTTCAACATTTTCCACTTTGGTCCCTCTTTGAAATTGAACATGGAGATGGCGTCTTCTTTTGAAACTCTGTTTTTTACTGTCTCCCATCTATCAGGACCCATCACCTCTGACTTTCGCCGCCTCATTAGATAGACAAAACTGTAGGTGGTTGGCCCCATCTTCTAATATGTATCCATAAAGTTTTCCAGTGAATGAATTTTTTTTGCAAACTTTGTTTGCTCTCCAAAGGAAGTTCCAAGACCGCCAAATCATTTTCCAACTTCTTTTTAACACCTAAGCATCACTCAAGCATCATTTCTTCGGTATTCCCTTCCCAAGGAAATTCATCGCCAACTTTTAAAGGATAGGTGGATGTTGGCGTGTAATCTTCTATTTCTTCATAAAGCGGCCTCCTAAATCCACCTTCACCCTCTGCACCGACATTTGAATCTTTGTGAAAACCACTCTCATTGTTTCCCCTTGCTCTAAATTGATTTCCTACACACACATTTGAAAGTAAATTCAAGATTTAACCTCACATAAATTTAAATACAACAAAATTCAACAAAAAGAAACAAAATTTAAGAAACTTACTAGAAATATTCTCTGGTCCAGAGCTATTCCCTACATTCTCAGGTGTAGGAGTGTTGATGCACAATCTATCTAAGAAGGTTGCATCCATAACACTGGTCTGAGAAGGTTTTGCAGTTGATCTATTTACAGACTCGGTTGAAAATATTCTCTGACGAGATTGTTGGTGCTCACTCGAAGTCTCAGTTGAAGAAGGAGTTATTGTTCTTCCTTCTTGAGAATGCCTAGAGCGTTTGCAAGGAATGTTTGCATAATATCGTGTCAACATCACTCCGCAATATCTATCCACAATGCAAAGTTTATAAAAAAAAATCCAGAGATGTACACAAGTTCAAGCAATTAAAAACACAGAGATAAATCAAAATTTTAAACAATCAAGCCACAGAGGTACTTGCTCATTAGAAGGCACAAATACTGGTCATTCAGCCATGAATCAATCAATTAAAATATACGTAAGGGGTCCATAGATATCATGGAATATTCTTATCCTTCACTCATCATCCAAGCACAGAAAAGAGGGGCATTTGAATCTATAGGTCTTTAAACACCGAAGTGACGACTGTCGATTCGGCTCTTGACTGACTGCTCAGGCACAGACTGATGACTAAAGGGATAAGTAACAAAAGATAAAACCACAAAATTTTCACAATAATAAAAAAAATCCACACATAGAAGTCATTGAAATCAGAAGTTGGGTTTGCCAGGGGACTGTCATTCCATTGAGAGGTTTATCATTCACAATCCACATCAAAGAAAAATATGCAAAAACTAAACATTCATCCATGAATCAATTTGGCCAAGATTTTTGTGTCTTGGATTGCTTGATTAATTTTTAGGTGTGTGTGAGCCCATTCTTAATATTAGCTTTATGCTCTTTAATCCTTATTTGAAATGATCACCTAGTTTCCCTGATGTAGTTTTTGCCACAAGTGAATTCTACCTTATAGACCAATTATACTAACATTGGTCCATGGTATCCTTCACTGATATCATCTTTTATCTAATGGTTTCAAGGGGTTTAAAAGTGGTGATGATATCCTTTTTTATTAGAACCTTGGTGACCCTATTGGTGACTCCTTTGATGTAGGGAAGGTGGGGTATCTGACTCGGTTGAGTTTCTCTAGAACGAGGCTCACCTCTTGTCCTAACCATGGATTTTATTATTTTAGCAGTGATATCCTCATTCATATAACCTATTCAAGGTGATCTTTTTCCTATTAAAGGTGGTCTTCATCAAAGATATTAATGGCTCTTAGTGCTAGGATGTTTTGAACTCCTATATTTTAAGTGGGATGGTGATAATATTTTGCATGAAAATAACTATCTATATGAGTTTTATTCTTGAAAACTTCATGCACATGGTTCCCATATTGATTCTTTTGAATTAGTACATCCAAAATGGGATGTTATTATTTTCCTCCAATTCCACTAAGGTATTTCCGCTAAGGGATACATAAAGAGACCTAATTTTACTATTAACTAAGGGATTTCCACTAAGAGATTTATACCTAATTGTTACATAAAGGAAACATATTTCCACTAAGGGATTTCTTAACTATAAACTCCCTAACTCCCTTGCTTGATATAGTTTCCCCACTAAGAGAATGACTAAAACTAGCTACCTAATGTACAAGCACAAGAGACTACTAACATGAAAGAAAATTTGCTACCTATTTCTTAATGGGGGTTGGCATAAATATGTCAATCCTTGGCTAAATCATTTGAGAATGGAGAAGGAGATCACTCTACAGAACATTGATATACCATTAAAAATACTATTAAATATAAATTCAATGAAATATCAATTCACTTATGAAGAGTTTTTGTTAACTAGAAGGTAGGGATAAAATGTTATTTCTAACATAAAAACTCCCATATGATATGGGTTTTCATTAGAAAATGTTTCTATTGTGAGTGGATATATCACTAGTGTTAGGTCACATGGCCCTCATAACATTATGATTCCTTGTTTCCTCACATAGTTCCTACCATGTTTAAATTATGCCTACATATCCAACACAAATCCAATAAGTTGTCAATTTGAAGTTATATTATATGAATATAAATATCAACAATAAGATAAGCATTGAATAACTTTGGTCAATATGTGTGAAGTAATAAATGAGTATAATTTAATTAGTTCCCATCTAAGACTCTTTTATTTCTATAAATTAGACTTTATCATCCAAAATGAAGTATTTGTTATAACTATTCATTTAATCAAAGTGCCTCTACAATTGGAAAAGACCACCAAAGTGGAAGACATTGGAAAGGACCACCAAAGTGGGAGACTGGTTCCTTTTTAAGCATTTTAATACAAAATTAGGTCACTCATGTCTTACACAGAGATGTGACCAAGACTCATGACAATATGTAGGACATGTGAAGCATAGGGGGAGATTTACTTGTACCCATTATCATTAGGTCTCACTAGATGGTTTCAAGATGTTTTTTGTCAAACTATGCATAATTGACTTGAAGATCACTGATGCGGATGCCACCTCTACCTCGACAGGGGTCTCTGCGCGACCTCCCCGTCTTAAGGATCATTCATTCACTTCATGAGCCGAAGTGACTCTTTCGATTCCTTTCTGAAATCTCAATTCAGTTGATCCACAGGTCTTTTTGGAAGCTCCCCTGCGCGAACAACACTATGTGTAAGCTTCACTTCTTCGTGCGACCACAACACTATGACCAAGGGCTTAACCCAAAGTCACTTGTTGCAACTCGCGATCTCGCGATTTCATGAGTCGAAGCCCCCGACTCCTCCTTTCCAATATTGCGATACCTGAAATGGCGATATGGGTATGGATCCTTTCCTTGTCAGCGCCTTCTCCACATGTAACTATAGGCTAGGGCTTAAATGTCAGCACCTCTCACAACTCACACCTTCGTGAGTTCTTGGGTTGAACCCTCATGCCCTCCTGTTGCGATATCCCGAGATGTGATAAGTCAACGCTGGGTTGAATCCTCCCTTGACGCTTTTCGCTATTCACAACCTCGCAGGTTGAAGCATTGAGCCTTCACACTCTTATCTTGTGAATCTCCAAGATGTGAGAAGTCAATGGAGTGTTGACTCCTTTATCTAGGTGACGCGTATTCACCTGTCAATCACCCGAGCCCACCTTGTGGTTCTACCACGTGTCCTCTCGTGCCCGGCTCTCGACACTTCACTACTCATTAAGTAAAAAATGACTCCTTTCAACCTCCAAAGCCCCAAACGCGTGATAGGCGATGGGGTTCCTGATCCAACTGTCCTCCCATTCTCTAGATCCAATGGCTGTCTTTGCTCCTCACGATTTTTCCACTCGCGACTTGGAGCACCCAACTTGTGGGCTCTCACCTTGTGAACTTCTGAGTTCACGAGATACCTTGATCTCTGCCACCTGTCCTCCTTAGATAGACGGTCTTTTTCTTCTCACAACTTCGCCACTCACAAAGTCTAGGCGCTCACCTCTGTGAGTCCCGGTGCCCGAATCTCCGAAACGGACGATTCCGCGACACGCATCCTCCTGCAGATGGACGACTCAGATCTAATTCTCCCTTTCAAGATTTATGATGTCGAGGGCCTGGACTCTCGTCCTCCGAATTCTCATCCTCTGGAATCTCATCCTCCGGACTCTCGGCCTCCAGACTCCCAAACTCCCGAATGCTGAAATCCCGATATCCACCCCTTCGGGACTTTCTCTTCTGTTGCTCTATGTGTGAGGGTTTAAAACTCATGCAACTCTTGATAGATCAAACGACTGTCAGGTTCTTCGCTCAATATCTGAGGGTTCATATCATCTCCCCTGTGTGCTTCTCTTGCACTGTCTCCTGGACGTGGAAACCTTCAACAGTCCAGATCTCTTCAGAGCATTCGACGACAGTTATTGCTCATCCTGATATTTTGTTCTTTTCTTCCCAGACTTGGAAAAATTTTCAAAGATTCAAAGGCTTCTACCTTTGTCTTATTTTCCCTACGAGCTCTTCGAATTGAGTCCTCACTTTTGTGTATAAAAATGCTATCCTTCCAGAGCTTTGCTCCCTAATCCTTGAAGGATTTTGCGACTTCTGCACTCCTGCAAAGTCTTTGTGCCCAAAATGCTGTCGATTCTGATCTTTCCTATTACTAAAAGTTCTAAGGAAATGAATCCTTCTTCCTTTCTCCTGCAGATGGAGAATCTGATGCCCTCCTAGCACTCTGTCTGCTCAAGCAACCTATCGCTGAGTCCTTCAGAGTGTTCAGCAACCCGAAGATCCTTCAGTGGATTCTTCTTCAATATCTGAACTCAAAGAGTTCTCTCCCTGTGCCTATCTGTGCACTGACTCAATGCCCTCCTGGTAGAGTTTTACAAAACTCCTCAAAGATTTTGTCTTCTTCTGAACTCACAACAGAGTTCTTCCCCTGTGCACTCCTTGCACTGGCTCAATGCCCACTTGGTAGAGATTTACAGAAATCCTCAGAGAGTTTTTGTCTGCAATTGTGTTCTTCTCCACAGCCTTGCCTCCTGAGGTGTTCAAAAATCCCACATACCTTCCCCGAGTTGATGATTTCAGCTTCTGTGCCCACCTAGCACGTCTTTGTCTGAATCCGCGGAGTTCAGAAGTGATTCTGTGCACTGGTATTCAGAGACCACAGTACTCTGTCATGCCCTCCTGGCATGAAACCACAAAGAACCTCTCAAGCTTGAAGATCAAACAACTCCCTGCAAATGCAAACCTACAACATACATTCACAGCATAAATATAACACACACAGACATTCATTCAACATAGAAAATATGCAGGAAAAACTGTCATCTTTGTATTAAATGGTAAATGGTTGTTTTTACAAGGTATTCCTGAGCACGGCCTGTAAGAAGATCTCGGCTCCTTCTCTTGCACACTATTAAAACTATCTCAAAAATGAGATCGAAATTGATCTTTTACATGAGGGGCTCTTAGAGCTCTTCCCTCCAAACTCACCTACCCTATTCAATTACATTGAATGGGCTGTCTAGTCCACAATCTGGATCTATATCTTAGCCTTACAAACATTTAAGGCCTACCTAATCTACGCCTGTGCAAAGCACGACCTCTCGGATCAACAGTCTAAAACATTTAATTACATTCATTCAAATTCAATTTGAAAATGAGGGTTTCGCCTCTCTTCAGCCTTGAATGCATGCGCTGACATGGATGGCTGGTTGGCTGCCTAACATGGAGAGATTCTCCTAAATCATACTCCTTAGCTGCAAAATTCATGAGCTCCTACTCATGAGCTTCCACTCTCAGTTGTGGAAATCCTCCTGGATCCCAAACAACTATCTGGAGTCTCCTTGCTCCACTTCTTTGTTGTTGTTGCTGTTACTGCTTCTTTTTCTGCTTCTCCACTCAGCTTCTCCTCGCTGGTAGCCTCTGCTAACCTGATCATCATCTCCCTCATCATACCGATTACTTTGCCCAGTTTCTCCAGTGGCTGGCTCTGCTCATGCAGTCTCCTTGGCTGCAAATTTTTTCTAAAATTGGGTAGATCACCATGATCTCCCATGCCATCTTCTTCATCTTCTATGGCCTTAAATTGACACCCTGCTACAAAGTTCATCTCTGCAGTCTTCATCACCTTTTCATCTCCCTGGCTAAAATCTCTGAGTGATTCCTCAGAATGCTCCTCTGCTAATACCTGCTCATGGCAGTCACCTACTGGCTCTGGATTGTTTAGCCAATCCTCTAGCATCTCTAGCTCCATCTCCCATGGAGTGATCAATCTACCTGCCTTCTCTTTTTCTTCTTCTGTTTCTATCTTTAGTGCTACAACTTCCTTCTTTTCAGCTTCCTGGCTGAAAGTATCGAGCCATTCCTTAGAATGCTCATTCCCTTTTTCTTCTTGGGCAGCCTCAGATATCTGATCCAATTCTTCTCTGACAGTCTCAACTATTTTTCCTGCTTTTGCTGTTGCTGCATCTGCAACACAGATTTCTGCCTCCTCTTGGGAAAATGGTAGGAATATCTGAATTCCTCCAATCATTAGAAGGCTCCTTAGATCTTCCTCTTTCATCAGATGCATCTATTGATCCAGATCTAACTTTGAGCTCATCTTCTCTGTCAGCTCCTCTGACTGATTCAAACTCACTTCTAAGTTTATGATACCCTCAGATAGTCTCATCTTCTCATCCCTGCCCACATGGAAAATTGGAAACTCTCGGTTACCCTCTTGGCAGTCTATGAGATCCTGCAATGATCTCAATCCATTGCCCACCTGGCAATGTGAAATTCCCTGGCTATCCTCATGACAGTCTGTGAGATCCCGCAGTGATCTCAACCCTTTGCCCACCTGGAAATTGGGAATTTCATCTCTACCCTCCTGACAATGCTTGAGATCTTCATCCGATCCCATTTCATCCTCAGCATCGCTGAGATTTCTCCCAGTCTCTGGTTCACATATCTGAACCCTTTATTCTTCTGGTTTGTTGAGGTTTTCAACATGCCTCAACCACTTTCTTAACAGCCTACACTGTCTTCTAGCCATCAAATCCTTGACTGACCATTTTGACTTCGTCTTCATGGGCCATTCATATACCCATATCGACTTGACGTTCTATTGCATCTCCAATGCAAGTTTATCCATCCTTGCATTCATCTCAGCAAGTTCTTCATCCCATTCATCTTTGCTCATTAGCTATGGGCCTTTTCTTCTAGCACTCGTATAGCATTGAGTAGCCATCTTTTTGTTCCTATCTATCCTCCTAGAAAACCTGCTCCTGTCACTTTGTAACCCCGAGTGTCTCCAGCCTCTTCCTACAGTCCTCCTTACTGTCTTCTTGATTGTTGCCTACCTGCAAACAATCCTTATAAAGTTTCAACACTCTGTCTTCCTTTACCTTCTCGTTTCACCTGAAATATATAGATGAAATATGGCTCTAATACCATATGATGTAGACACAACCTCTACTTCGACAGGGGTCTCTGCATGACCTCCTGGTCTTAAGGATCGTTCATTCACTTCATGAGCCGAAGCAGCTCTTTCGATTCCTTGCTGGAATCTCAACTCAGTCGAACCACAGGTCATTTCGGAAGCTCCCCTACACGAACAACACTAAATGCAAGCTCCACTTCTCCATGCGACCACAACACTATGACCAAGGGCCTAACCCAAAGTCACTTTTCGCAACTCACGATCTTGCGAGTTCGTGTGTCAAAGCCCCCGACTCCTCCTTTCCAATCCCGCGATACCTAAAATGGCGATACGAGTATGACTCCTTTCCTTGTCAGCACCTTCCCCACATGTAACCATAGGCTAGGGCTTAAATATCAGCACCTCTTGCAACACGCACCTTCGTGAGTTCATGGGTTGAACCCTCCTGCCCTCCTGTTGCGATCTCCTGAGACGCGATAAGTCAACGCTGGGTTAACTCCTCCCTTGACGATTTTCGTTATTCACAACCTTGCAGGTTGAAGCGTCGAAACTTCACGCTCTTATCCTGCGAATCTCCAAGACATGAGAAGTCAACAGAGTGTTGATTGCTTTCTCCAGGTGACGCGTATTCACCTGTCAATCACCCGGGCCCACCTTGTGGTTCTGCCACGTGTCCTCTCGTGCCCGGCTCTCAGCACTTTGCTACTCATGAAGTTGAAAATGACTCCTTTCAACCTCTGAACCCTCGAACGCACAATAGGCGATGGGGTTCCTGATCCAACGGTCCTCCCATTCTTTGGATCCAATGGCTGTCTTTGCTCCTCACAATTTCGCCACTCGCGACTTGGAGCACCCAACTCCTGGGCTCTCACCTTGTGAAATTTCGATTTCGTGAGATCCCTTGATCTCTGCCACATGTCCTCCTCAGACATACGATCCTTTTCTTCTCATGAATTTGCCACTCGCAAAGTCTAGGCACTCACCTCTGTGAGTCCTGGTGCCTGAATCTCCGAAACGGATGAGTCTGCGAAACACGTCCTCCCGTAGATGGATGACTCAGATCTAATTCACCCTTTCACAATTTCTAATGTTGAGGGCCCAGACTCTCATCCTCCAGACTCCCAAACTCTTGAATGATGAAATCTCGATATCCACCCCTTCAGGACTTTCGCTTCTGCTTCTCTATGTGTGAGGTTTTAAACCTCATGCAACTCTTGACAGATCCAATAGTCGTCGGGTTCTTCGCTCAAGATCTGACGGTTCAGATCATCTCCTCTGTGTGCTTCTCTTGCACTTCCTTCTGGACGTGGAAACCTTCAATGGTCCATATCTCTTCGGAGCATCCGACGATAGTTATTGCTCCTCCTGAGTTTTTGCGCTTTTCTTCCCATACTTGGAATAATTTTCAAAGATTCAAAGGCTTTGACCTTTGTCTTCTTTTCCCGGTGAGCTCTTCGACTTGATTCCTCGCCTGTGCGTATAAAAACACTATCCCTACAGATATTTTCTCCCGAATCCTTGAAGGATTCTGTGACTTCTACACTCCTGCAAAGTTTTTGTGCCCAAAATGTTGTCTCTTCTGAGATTTCCTATTACTCAGAGTTCTAAGGAAATAAATCCTTCTTCCTTTCTCCTGCATATGGAGAATCCGATGCCCTCCTGGCACTCTGTCTTCTCAAGCAACCTATCGCTGAGTCCTTCAGGGTGTTCAACAACCTTGCGAAGATCCTTCAGTGGATTCTTCTTCAATATCTGAACTCAAAGAGTTCTCTCCCTGTGCCTATCTGCGCACTGACTCAATGCCCTCTTGGCAGAGTTTTACAGAACTCCATAGAGCTTCTATCTTCTTATGAACTCACAACAAAGTTCTTCCCCTGTGCACTCCTTGCACTAGCTCAATGCCCACTTGGTAGAGCTTTACAAAACTCCTCAGAGAGTTTCTGTCTGCAACTGTGTTCTTCTCCACAGCCTTGCCTCCTGAGGTGTTCAACAACCCCGTAGACCTTCCCCGAGTTGATGATTTCAGCTTCTGTGCCCACCTGGCACGTCTTTTTTAGAATCCACAGATTTCAGAAGCGCTTTTGTGCACTAGTATTTAGAGACCACACTACTCTATCATGCCCTCCTGACATGAAACCATAAAGAACCTCTCAAGCCTGAATATCATACAACTCCCTGCATATGAAAACCTACAACATACATTCACAACATAAATATAACACACACAGACATTCATTCAACACAGAAAATATGCAGGAAAAACTGTTGTCTTTGTATTAAATGGTAAATTCCTATTTTTACAAGGTATTCTTGAGCACGGCCTGTAACAAGATCTCAACTCCTTCTCTTGCACACTCACTCTCTCTTGTGCATACTCCCACTATTACAACTATCTCAAAAATGAGATCGAAATTGATCTTTAACATAAGGGGCTCTTAGAGCTCTTCCCTCCAAACTCACCTACCCTATTCAATTACATTGAATGGGTTGTCTAGTCCACAATCTGGATCTAGATCTCAGCCTTACAAACATTTAAGGCCTACCTACTCTATGCCTGTGCAAAGCACGATCTCTTGACTCAACAGCCTAAAACATTTAATTACATTCATTCAAATTCAATTTGAAAATGAGGGCCGTGTCTCTCTTCAGCCTTGAATGCATGCACTAACGTGGCTGGTTGACGTGGAGAGATGCTTCTGCATCAATCACATTGAGATAATTAATGGAAATAATGGATGCATTTTTCTAGAACATGTCAACAAAAACCTAAAAGGTTCTAAAGAATGTTTATTGGTCAATTCTTCATGTTGTATGGTCTATGAGTAGTTGAATGGTTGAGGACTAAGTTGATTGGGGTTCTTGTTAGAATAGCACTCAACGTTGTTGTTAGGCGGAAAAATTGTCGTTTAATTCCATTGTAGTATTTTCCCAACCATTTAATTTGTCAATCTGAGGCTCGTAGGCTTATGAAGCACACACATTATATATGCAGCACCGAAGTAGAAGTAATCTAATCTAAATTGTTGAAATGAAACTAATCTAGGAAGCATGAAACATTAATATAGGAAAGCAGAAAATTGCATAAAGGAAAAGCAATACAACATGTGAAGAGTTAACGACAAATAACATATGTGAGCTCACACAATAAAACTATCTTGAATTACATAACAATAATCAAATGACAATCATGAAAGCATAACAATGAAACAATATGAATCAAAGATAAGAATCCCTTTCTCTTTTGAATCCTAATGACTACTCTGATTCTAATCACATTCTAATTGAATAATCTAATTGAATTCCCATGAAGAGAGAGCACTCTCTTTTATACATGAGAGCCTTGAAGATAAGATAACCATCTCATTATTACAGATCCACTATTCTCTCAACCTATTTTCCATTATTACAAAATATAATCCCTTTAAATCCTCACACATATCTCTCATAT
>JASDQU010013295.1:510234-522418 GCA_032191745.1 Picea mariana
GCATCGACAATAACTATTGAACCAATTCATTGTCATTAGGAAGTGGGCATCAAATGACATGTAGAAGTTGAATTGATTGTTCAAGTGGCATGTAAAGAAGAGGAACAATTGTAACTATCTCTTAGAGATGGGCCATAAGAATATGAATTGCTAGAGATTGAGAGAGGGAGGTAGACGTTTGAAGATTGTAATTGATAAAAGATGCAATTATAGGTATCTACAATTGGAAAAGACCACCAAAGTGGAAGACATTGAAAAAGACCACCAAAGTGGGAGACTGGTTACTTTTTGAGCAGTTTACTACAGAAGTAGGTCACTCATGTCTTACAAAAATCCAATAAGTTGTCAATTTGAAGTTATGTTATATGAATATAAATATCATCATTAAGATAAGAATTCAATAAATTTGGTCAATATGGGTGAAGTAATAAATGCATATAATAATTAGTTCCCAGCTAAGACTCTTTTATTTCTATAAATTAGACTTTATCATCCAAAATGAAGTATTCGTTATAACTATTCCTTTAGTCAAAGGGTCTCTACAATTGGAAAATACAACCAAAGTGGAAGACATTGGAAAAGACCACCAAAGTGGGAGACTAGTTCCTTTTTGAGCAATTTACTACACAAGTAGGTCCCAAGTAGGTCACAAGTAGGAGCCATGCAAGGAGTGCACAGGCCAAGAGAAAGTCTCAGGGTTGCGAACCTGAGTAGGAAACTGAAAGGCTATTGCCGCAGGAGTGCGCAGAGTCGAGAGACTTCAACACTTAGACGTCGTTGAAGGTTTGCCGCAAGGAGTGCATGCAAGTTTCTTTCTGGAGGACTTAAGAGTCGTAAGGAAGCTTAGGAAGGATAGTCCTTCGAATTCGAGGAAGGATTGCACAAAGAAGTTGTGGTTGAAGTTTTCATAAGGTGCCGCAAGTTTGCATGCAGGTGAACAAGTCTTCGTGGGGAAAGTACTTGGTTCATTTCGCAGAAATCCATTAGGAAGAATGGACGGTCGAACCCCTTCGNCGATATCGCGATCTGCGATATCCCGACGAGCCCATAACCATCCATCAATTGGGACGCATGTCAGGAGATTCATAGGAGTCGGGGTTCAGAGCATCGAAGATTTCAAAGGCAGGAAACTTTTGCAACTTGAAATCGTGAAACACGATATCCCGACGGGAGAGTTGTGTGGACTACAACAAGAGTTTAGTGGAGGACAGGTGGCGTACCATATCGGGGATCAGGAAAAGGCAAGTCCTGAATCCGTCGACATCAGGATTCGCGATCCCACAAATTCTGAAATCTCGATAGAAGTGATGGGAGGTGGAAAAGTCAATTCACGCATGTGCATCGGAGTTTCGTCATGTCGGGTATCAGGAGTCAGCAAATCACTGTGTTCGATATCGCGAGTAGCGATATCTCGATAAAGAAAATCCTGACAAAGCAGAAGTCCCGACGGGGGAAGATAAAGTCAGCATTGACTGGCCATCGGGTCTCGGGGATTCAAGAGCTCAGTGATCGACAGTGAACTTGCGAAGCCGCGAGTTTCGATTCTTCGATAAATAAGAAAGGGGGATCACATGAAGAGATCTATGGGAGAATATTTCCTGATAGGGAAATAGAGGGACCAGTTAGGGTTCTTCGGGCTGAGGAAAGAGAAGATCTTGAGAATGGACCTGTCTGCGGGTGCGACTGCGTTAGTCTGGTATCAGAGCACAGAAAGAATCTTTGCTTTTTGTAGCAGAGAAGGAGAATTCACCATGCCACCAAGGAGAGAAAGACAGTCACCTGATCCAGAGGATAGGGAAGTGCGAAGAAGAGGCAGCAGGTAACCAATCCAGAAATGGAGAGACAAATGCGTGATCTCCGAGAAAGACTTGAAGACATGGAGACAACACAAAGATGCACAGCCAGTGCAGGGGATCTGAGTGATTCCGAGAGTGAAATTGAGGCTGAATGCGAGGAATAAGTTGCAGTCGAAGATGCATCAAACGAGCATTTGATCAGAGCTATTTCCAAGATGGGTGCAAAAGCCAAGATGGACATTCCAGTTTATGAGGGAAATCTAGATGCAGAGGAGCTTCTAGATTGGATTAGAGCTCTAGATACTTACTTCGACTATGAAGACGTTGAAGAAGACAAGAAAGTCAAGCATGCTATTACGTGCTTGAAAGGACATGCAACATTGTGGTGGGATGAGCTACAATCTAACAGATGCTGCAAGGGAAAGAAGAAAATTAAAAGTTGGGATCGAATGATCGCGAAGATGAAAGCGAAATTCATCCCGAGAGCCTATCAAATCACTCTGTTAAGGAGGATGCAGAACCTGAGACAGAAGCTGATGACAGTGAAAGAATACACTGAGGAATTCTATCGACTGAACATGAGGGCAGGTCATCGGGAGAGCGATGATGAAAAGGTTGCTAGATATCTGAATGGTCTGAGATATGACATTCAGGATGAATTGAGCATGGTAACCATATGAATAGTGGAGAATGCTTATCAGATGGATTTGAAAGCTGAGGAGAAGCTGAGCCGTAAGCAATGTCAGTGAGAGTGAGGAAAAAGGCAGCCTAGAGGCAAAGCAGTTGCCCAGGATAAATACCAGAATCCCAAGGAGGAATGGAATAAAACTCAGGGTGAGGTTGAAAGAGGTGGAACCTCACAGCGAGGGCCATACGTTGAACAGAGGGCGCAACATAATAAACAGAGGGGAGATTATGCTGATGCAAACACTTTTCCTCATACCAGAGGCAGAGGAAGAGGAAGAGGTGGAGTAATCACATGCTTCACATGTGGAAAGAATGGGCACAAGTCTTATGAGTTCCAGAGAAAAAGAAGGACATTAGAGAAGCTCACATCACCGAAGCATAGAGGCGGGATGTTGAGGCCGAAGATGCATAAGGTGGAAGATCGCTTATGATGTGAAAATTCCTTTTGACACCCGAGAAGGAAGTGGAAAGTTCAGTCCAAAGGACCAGACTTTTCAGAACAACTTGCAAGACCAAGGACAGTGTGTGCAAGGTCATCGTAGACAGTGGTAGCATGGATAATCTCATTTCAATCGAGATGGTAGAGAATTTGGAGCTGGAGACAACTGATCATCCAAGCCCATACAGAGTTTCGTGGATACAGAAGGGACACCAGGTAACTGTTACTAAACAATGCTTGGTTGAATTCAAAATAGGAGGATATAATGATAAGATCTTATGTGATGTTATTCCTATGGATGTATGCCATTTATTGTTGGGTAGACCATGGCAATATGACAAAAATGTGATTCATGATGGGAGAATGAACACATACACCCTAGAGAAGAATGGGAGAACCCATATGTTGCTTTCGATAAAGGATAAGGAGGTGAAACCAGAAGTAAGCAACACAGTACTTCTCATGAGTGGGAAGGAACTTCTTACGGAGGTGAAGAAGAAAGAAGATCCACAATTCTTTGTGGTCAGAAAACTGAGGATTGTTCTGACTAGCACAAGAGTGGACAATTTACCAGATGAGATTCAGGAACTACTGGAAGAGTTCGCTGACATTGTGGTGGACGAATTACCTCATTCGTTGCCACCGATGAGGAGTGTGAGTCATCATATTGATCTCATACCAGGAGCTAGTTTGCCAAACAAAGCCGTGTATAGGTTGACGCCACAAGAAAATGAGGAGGTTAAAAGGCAGGTCCAGGAGTTGTTGGACAAGGGGTTAGTCAGGGAAAGTTTGAGCCCGTGTGCCGTTCCAACGGTACTCAGTCCAAAGAAAGACAGAGGTTGGAGAATGTGTACCGACTCAAGAGTGATTAATAAGATCACCATCAGGTACATATTTCCATTTCCGAGAATGGATGATCTGATGGATTGCCTGAGCGGGGCAAAGTATTTTTCAAAGATTGATTTGAAGAGCGGATATCACCAAATTCGCATGAGAGAAGGCGATGAGTGGAAGACAACCTTCAAAACCAACGAAGGTTTGTATGAATGGCTTGTCATGCCGTTTGGCTTGATGAATGCACCGAGTACCTTCATGAGGTTGATGAATGAAGTCCTGAGGGAATTCATCGGGAAATTTGTCATTGTGTATTTGGATGATATACTGATTTATAGTAAGTCAGTGGCAGAGCACTTGAAGCATTTGGCCATTGTGATGAAGAAGCTACAACAGGAGAAGCTATTGATTAACATGAGGAAATCTTCATTTATGAAGACATAACTCATTTATCTGGGTTTTGCTATATCTGCAAATGAATTGAAGATGGATCCGGATAAGGTGGAAGTGATCAAGAATTGGCCATCACTGAAGAATATTTTTGAGGTGAGAAGTTTTCATGGATTGGCTAGTTTCTACTGGAAATTCATCAGGAATTTCAGTGGAATTAGTGCAGCAATGATAGATACAATGAAGAAGCGGCACAAATCTTTTCACTGGACAAAAGACGCTGAGAAGAGCTTCAATCTGTTGAAAAGGAAGATCATCTAACAACCAGTATTGTTGTTGTCGGATTTCCTGAAGACATTTCAGGTGAAATGTGACGCAAGCGGTCTTGCCATAGGAGCGGTCTTGAGTTAGGAGGACAGACCAATTGTGTAGTTCAGTGAAAAAATGAACGAGGCAAAGGTGAAATACTCCATGTATGATAAGGAGTTTTATGCTATCCTACAGGAACTGAAGAAGTGGAGGCATTACTTGATCCCAAAGGAATTTGTATTGTACAGTGATAACCATGCATTACAGTTTGTGACTCAATAGGAGAAGTTGAATCAGAAACATGCCAAATGGGTAGAGTATATGCATAATTTCACTTTTGTGATTAAGCATATTTCAGGTACTGCTAACAAAGTGGCTGATTCTTTGAGCAGGAAGTGTTTGCTGTTGCAGGAGTTCCGAGTCAAGACCTTAGGTTTTGATGACCTCATGGACATGTACGTAGGTGATGCAGATTTTTTAGAAGTGTATGAAGCAGATGGGAATCCAGTTCTCAGGGATAGGAGCCAGTGGATGGACTACATGATCCAAGAAGGGTTGTTGTTTAAGGGCAATCAACTGTGTATTCCGAATTTCTCCATGAGGGAGAACTTGTTAAAAGGGAAACACCGTGGGGGATTGGCAAGACATTTTGGCCATGATAAAACATTCGTGAAGCTGAGCAAATCATACTTTTGGCTAGGAATGTGAGCATATGTCAAGAGGTTCGTTGACAGATGTCGAGTTTTCCAGCATTCGAAGGGAAGAAAGAAGAATGCGGATTTTTACCATCCATTGCCCATACCAGAGAGGCCATGGGAGGCGATAAGCATGGATTTTGTATTGGGGTTGCCAAAGACACAAAGAGGTGTTGATTCAGTCTTTGTGGGAGTGGATAGGTTTTCTAATATGGCACACTTCATTCCATGCTAGAAAACCAGTGATGCGACGCACATAAAAAATCTGTTCTTCAAGGAGGTCATTCGACTTCATGGGTTGCTGAAAAGCATAGTTTCGGACAGAGACATGAAATTCATATGGAATTTTTGGAGGAACTTATGGAAGAATATGGGAACTAACTTGGAATTTAGTTCAACTTATCATCCTCAAACAGATGGGAAAACATAAGTGGTGAACAAAAGTCTGGGAGACTTACTGAGAAGCTTGGTGACAGAGCACCACAACAGTTGGGACCACATATTGCCACAGGCAGAGTTTGCATACAATGACTCAGTGAACCAGAGCATAGGGAAGAGTTCATTCTAGGTTTTCTATGGGATGCATCCAAGAGGAGTTTCTGAATTGAGGGATTCAGAGCAGACTGCTACTAGCAGCGCTAGTGCAGAAGAATTTGCTGAAGCGATGAAGGAACTTCACAGTCGGGTGAAGGAGCGATTGCTAGAATCAAGTCAAGAATACAAACACAGAGCGGATCAATAGAAGAGACAACTTCAGTTTGAAGTTGGTGATCTAGTTCTGGCACATTTGAGAAAAGAAAGGTTCCCGAGAGGAACATACAACAAGCTGAAAATGAAGAAAATCGGACCATGTAAGGTCTTGAGAAAATTCGGAGAAAATGATTATGAGATCGAGTTGCTAGATGGCATTGGAATATCTCTAATATTCAATATCGCCGATTTATACCCATACAGGGCTGGAGAAGCAGAGACTGGAACTGAGGAGCCAGTAATCCAATGGGTGAAACAATTGCCAGTTGCAGAGAAGCCGCGGATGGAATGCATACTAGACAAGAGAGTGGTAAGAAGACCAGGAGGAAAGAATACTTCGAGTATCTGGTCAAGTGGAAGAATCATCCAGTGGAAGATGCCATCTAGGAGAATGAAGCAGAAATACAAAATCATGGACAGACCATGCAGGAGCTCATGGATAGGAGCCCATGAAAGTTTTCAAGTCAAGGAGTATGATGCAGGAGCATCGCCAACACATCAAGCGAGCCAGCGCATAAGCGGAAGACAGCTGGATAAGCCAGCACAAATTTTGAAAATGCTTTGGAACTGTTGCGCAGATCTTAAATGAGTCATTTAAGAAGAGGTGCCTTTGTATATTGTAATGGACCTTGAGCCTTTAAGCTCTCGTCCTTAGGTAGATAGACGACATTTAAGATAGTTAATGCTGGTAGATAGGAATTTAATTTTAGATTTGATAGCTTTAGAGTCCAAGAGGGAAAACGGATATAGACACCCTCATTGTATCATTGTAACATAATTCATAAGCAGGAAGAGCAATAGCATGCAGAGATCTGTGTAGAGAACATCCATGTACTGATATTTGAATTAATAGAATAAGCTTTGATTCAAATTCATGGTTATGTGTCTATTCTTTGTGTATTGATGTTGCGCTCGTGAATGTTTGTTTCCTGTCATACATTTGCTTTTATATGCTATGTATGTGATTTCATGGTTGATTTGAAGTCTGAGAGGGAGATGGAATGAGTTTCAATTGTTTCTCTAATTGAACCAGAGGATTTCTGCAAGGAGTGCAATCGAATTGTCCGCAAGGAGTGCGTTGACAGAAGGGTTTAGTTAGAGATAGCTTTTGTTCTCATTCATCCTGAGGGTGCAGTTGGGCATAGGATCCGTGCAAGGAGTGCGCAGGCCAAGAGAAAGTCTCAGGGTTGCGAACCTGAGTAGGAAACTGAAAGGTTGCTGTCGCAGGAGTGCGCAGAGTCGAGAGACTTCAACACTTAGATGTTGTTGAAGGTTTTCCGCAAGGAGTGCGCGTAAGTTTCTTTCTGTAGGAATTAAGAGTCGTAAGGAAGCTCAAGAAGGATAGACCTTCGAATTCAAGGAAGGATTCCACAGAGAAGTTGTGGTTGAATTTTTCAAGAAGGCGTCGCAAGTTTGCGTGCAGGTGAACAAGTATTTGTGGGGAAAGTACTTGGTTCATTTCCTAGAAATCCATTAGGAAGAATGGATGGTCGAACCCCTTCGGGGAGATTTCATGAAATTTCGAAGTCCGTTAGATATTGTGGAGGTGCAAGGAGGTTACGGCGAGAACGTCTGAAGGTTAAAGCTCAGGAGGGGCAGAGCCGTCGATCCGAGTCACAAGGACCATCGGATCTACACGTGATATTTTGTATCGGGGATTTACGAGTCGAAGCTCCAAGTTGTTGCAACGAGAATTGCGATATCGTGATCTGTGATATCCCGACGAGCCCAGAACCATCCATCAATTGGGACGCGTGTCAGGAGATTCGGAGGAGTTGGGGTTTGGAGCATCGGAGATTTCGAAGGCAGGCAACTTTTGCAACTTGAAATCGGGAAACGCGATATCTCGACGGAAGAGTTTAGTGGAGGATAGGTGGCGTACCATATCGGGGATTAGGAAAAGGCAAGTCCTGAATCCGTCGACATCAGGATTCGCGATCCCGCGAATTCCAAAATCCCGATAGAAGTGACGGGAGGTGGAAAAGTCAACTCGCGTGTGTGCATCGGAGTTTCGTCACGTCGGGTATCGGGAGTCGGAAAATCACTGTGTTCGATATCAAAAGTAGCGATATCCTAATAAAGAAAATCCCGACAAAGAAGAAGTCCTGACGGGGGAAGATAAAGTCAGCGTTGACTGGCCATCGGGTCTCAGGGATTCAAGAGCCCAGTGATCGACAGTGAACTTGCGAAGCCACGAGTTCTGATTCTATGATAAATAAGAAAGGGGGATCGCGTGAAGAGATCTGTGGGAGAAAATTTCCCGATAGGGAAATAGAGGGACCATTTAGGGTTCTTCGGGTCGAGGAAAGAGAAGATCCTGAGAGCGGACGTGCCTGCGGGTGCGGTTGCGTTAGTAAATGTAAGGTGTCTAAGGGATTGAGGGATTTATTCCTTGTACACACAACAAACATACCATATGCATTCACTTGTTGAGAAGTGGTGCAATGGTGGTATTCAAGGTGTTATAGATCAAGGTATCCAATGGATTTTAATTATAATATGAGAATCTCATCTAATAAGAACATTATTTCATGTGTAGAACTCTTTAAATATCCTCAATATTGAATATACTTTAAAATCAAATTGCATTATTAAAGCCATACAACCTTGATATTTAATATCATCAAAATATTTTGAATACATTTTATAATATAGATTCACATTATTAAAAACCTACAACCAATGTTTTGTAGTTAAGTGCAAAAAGATTGAAAACAACATAACTTATGAAAGAGTTTTAATATAATTTAATAGTAAACTTTGTAAGAAACTTATGATACTCTAATATTACATATGTAAGAAACTTATGATACTCTAATATTACATATGTAAACTTATGAGAGGCTTTTGGAATCATACCTCCTTTAGAAAAGGACACGGGCCAAAGGGTTGAAGATCTTGAATTACTAAAGGTGATACGCCTTACTGTTGTTAACCATTTATTGATGTAACATCCAGTATGACATTTGGGAGCTTATTCACATTTTTTGTATACTACCAAAGCATCCTATATCAATATTTATTGTATTTAACTATAATAGAATTGTATTATATTTAACTTTAATAAGAGTTGTTTATGAATACCATTGCTTTCTTGTAGTAATCATAGTAATAGTCCTTAGTTTCCCATATGATTAGAGTGAGTTGGTTCAATGCTAATACACATGATAAAACATATTATAACATGAGTTATCAGCATATTCGTGACCAATCAAAATTGAGTAAGTTTGTTCATTCATGTACGCTCTTCAGTTCCATGGATATTTTTCTATTAAATTTCAAAGTTTTAAAATGTCTTAACATAATATTACCTTAGTTTTAAAAAGTAATATTCACTCCAAGTTAAATATTTCTTTCAAGCTTAGTTCTTAAGAGGATTCATATTGGAACATATTATCATAGACTCGTATAATCAATTCAATTTGACTTCCAAGAAATTTTCTCATATATTGTTTCCAGATTTCAACCACCTATTGAATTTAGACATTAGAAAAGTGGCATTCCACCTTTAGACAATTACATCCCTCTGGTAGTAATACATCCCTATGCTCTTGTATTAGGAAGGGATTGGGCTAAGATTGTTGATTTTCACTTTTTATCAATAATTGGTTTTCTCTCATTTCTCCCTCATAAAATTATGACTATTACCTTAATCAGTCCTTATTATTCTTATTATCAAGACCTTGGACCCTCTTATGATTGATGTGAAAAGGTTTTTATTGTTTCAATCTAATTGTTTTCAATGAGAAGTTATAATAGATTTTGGAGGAATTTATTTGTCCATTAACTTATTTATTTATTTGATGTATTTCATTATTTAAATAAGGTACTATATGTGCAAATATATCATTGATATAATTTTTTTTTAAAGATGGTACATGAGATTCATCCTATTATTGTTTTCATTGTATGTACCAATGGAAATTATTGATGAACTTGAAGATCATGTGTTCGTTTAATGATGTTACAAAAAGTGTAACATCCAAATATTCTACGGGCCTTACAATTTAATTGCTTGTAGGCTAATAAGATACTCAGTTTGGTTTAAATCCTAATGGTCAATATGCATCATTGTTGTTATACAAGTATTTCAATAAAAGAGGTAGTGACATTGTTTTCAGTCATTCATAATCTATCAAATCAATCTAGTGAGCCTATTAGATCTTTTTCTTGTTTTAAGGATTTGTAGTGGGACTCACTATTCTATTATATCAACCAGAACACACATTCAATTCTCTTATCATTGTTCAACTGCAAAAATAAATGACAATCAATTCTGATCGACTTCATCTTGATTCATGGGTTTGAGTGGACATATAACATGGTCAATGTTACATTAATGAAAATAGGTTAAAATAACAACATTGAAGATCAATGTGCAGCATGAGATCTCTCATTGAAGCATAATATTATTATTTTTAGTCACACAAATATCATTAAAATTATGTATTTAAAAATATTTACAAGTTGTGCAATTCCTAGATTCTTCCATGTTATTAAAGATGACTTGTGGAAACTTCAAAAATATGAACATAAATGAAAAAGTAGACTAAAAAATAAATAAAAGATAACTCATTTTTGAATTCTAGAATTCTCGGGTTATCATTACCAGACTTCGTGACAGTTGGTTTAACTGCATCCTCATTTAAAGAATGACCATAAGGGTAGAATCATTACTTCTGTGTAATAGAAACAAATAGTATGTAATGGACATGAAGTAGTATTGTGGCTACTTGTTTTCAAGGTATTCATGACTCTATAATTATAATAAATGAACTTGGTACTGAAATTTTGTTGATACTTTTTCTGGTCTAGAGTGTTTTCATTTATCCGAATAAGACAATCTTTAATTAACCCCACGGCTTGGCCACAGGGTTGGCCTCCCGCGACCAATTCACAGTCTCACTGTGACTTGGTTGCGGGAGGCTAGCCCTGTGGCCAAGCCGTGGGCATGCCCATGGCTTCGCCACAAGGTTGGCCCCCCGCAGCCAAGTCACAGGCATGCCCATGGCTTGGCCACATGGCTGGGCCCCTGCAGCCAAGTCATAGTCCTAGTGGAATGTGACTTGGCCGTGGGGGGCTAGCCCTGTGGCCAAGCCGTGGGCATGCCCATGGCTTGGCCACAAGGCTTCCTCCCCATGACCAAGTCACAGTCCACACAGGGTTGGCCCCCCACGGCCAAGTCATAGTCCCATAGGGGCCAATAAATTATGTCCTACTTATAAACAGAAAATGTAAATTAAAATTTAACAATACATTTTAACACTTAAAACTAAAATTATATACTAAAGATTCGACACATCCACGCTCAAAAACGCCAACACTAAAATTAACAATACATTTTAAAACTAAAATTATATACTAAAAATTAAAACTATAATTATATACAAAAATTATATACTCGGAGTTCGACACACCCACGCTCACAAACGCCAACATGAACTCTGCGCTCACAGATGAGCCCACCTACATGACCTGCACTCATGACCTCTTCACTCAAAGTCTCTAAGAAACAACAACAAAGTTCATAAAATGTTTCAGGATCGATGTGTGGTTGATATATAAATAATATTTCGGTTGAAAGAGTATTGTCGGAAAGAAAATATCCAGCCGACTAAATTTTTACATGAAAATCAAGGGTGCGGTCAATGCACTGTTCGATTTTGCATTTCATGTTTCAGCCAAAAAAGAGTTCGGTCGAAAAAAATATCTTTCAGCCAAAAAATAGTATTAGTTCGATCGAAAAAAGGTTTTTCGGAATTTTGGAGACCCGATTGTCACGAAAGTGTAACCCACCTCCGTGATTTCACCCATTATTATTATTATTATTATTTGGGTGCTTTACGGTGTTCAGAACCTGCATCCACGAGTGGACATGCGGTTGTTTTATTTTTCATCTCTGGCGAGGACGAGATCAGTTTTGCTGTAAAATTTTGTTGATACTTCAGTGTTGACATGATAGAAAATAATGGCATAAAAAATAATTGGACAACTACATGCGCAATTGCAATATCCGTTGTTTTTTTGTTAAAATAAAACATGTGCAAGCTTCACTTATAAACCATGTATGGTGGAATGTGCCCATATCACAAAACATGTTCTTTATCCTCTACACAGACTGGTGTGACCACAGTACAATTTTTCTTGTACTTGAGATATGATATGTACAACAAAGAGAGTGCAAAATTATATTTCCACGTCTCAAAGCATATCTGTGTACTTTGCCACAGAGAACCAAAATCGTTTATCTATGGCGATGCACTTTCTTAATATTTTGTGGCTTG
>JASDQU010013295.1:530296-545661 GCA_032191745.1 Picea mariana
GGGGGTGGGGGGGGGAAGTGCAGTTGTGTATTATATTGTTCAGTGTATTAATTCCTATGATCACGTTTCGAGGTTGAAGGTGTTTTGGTTGTAGGGAATGCATACTCGACCCCCTTTGAGCATGTATATGTGAAATGGAACTCTCCTTCTTCTACTTCCGCTTTGATAATTGATGATACAATTGATTGTCTGCGATGCAGTGAAAAATGTCCATATATATATGCACATTGCCTCAATGATGCCATCTGAACCATGGGCAACACAACCGTGCATTGTAAAATTAGGTAGCCTCTGTTACAAAATGTGCTTCCTAGGTTAGCAGAATTGTCGTTTGAAGCATACCTACAGAAAAATACAAGCAGTGTCTACATGCTGTGTGACTTTCAGATACACAACAAATTTACCTTGAATGAGGACAATGCAATATTGCATATCGGCTGAAGAAAAAAATATAAAGAAAAATAAAACATGTCAAGCTTTGGCAGGAAACGAAAAATATCTCATGTGTCTCTGTAATATTTCTTCAACGTCTATATGAATGTTCATTGGACTCGAGTACTTGAGAATCTAATTACAAATGCAATCAATTTTGTTATTTTGATGTTTTCTTGCATCTCCTAGAAAGAATTTTGCAGTGTGTCTCTGTAATATTTCTTCAACACCTAGATGAATGTTCATTAGACTCGAGTACTTGAGAATCTAATTACAAATGCAATTGATGTTGTTATTTTGATGTTTTCTTGCATCTCCCAGTGAGGATTTTTCATATTTGTTTCGGTGTGCAAATAAAAGAAAAAAAAACATGGTGGGTGGTTTTTGCTTTGATGGAGGATCCTACATGTTTTTTGGGTGCCCACATTCGACAATTGTTTTTGACATATTTAGCCATGACAAAATTTCTGTAATTTTCTTTCGAGTGCCAGAATAAAATAAAATTTGTCTCCAACTATACATTTATGGTATGGTATCTGCATTTTCTCGATGACCTAATTGAAAAAAAAAGGAACTCGGCATGGATTGAAACATCAGTTTGAGATATTCAGATCTTGCTATAGATATTGCACATGCATAAGATTTTTCAGGCCAAAAATGGGAAGCAAGGTAGAAAACGCCATATATCCCATGGCCCCTAATATTTTCTCATGGGAACATATACCAGATGTAAGAGAAAACCAATGCCGCGACGTGTTTTCTTTATATATCAAATTGTCTGATGCAAATGTTGATGCGTGTTTCTCTATGGAACCTTGTGGGATATTGCTTACAACCTATTTGGAGTTTACTTGGTTCTTGATTGTATGCTTCGTCTGTCAATTTGTATATCACGGAACTCCGAGTGTTGTTTGGAGGACACAAAACAATAGAATTTCAATTTTTTAGCCATCTAGCCTGCAAGTCCGCATGTCAATTTGTATAGCGTTGTGACACAAATGTAGTATGTGGCTTGTTTTAGCACTTTTCCCTGATCAATGAACTTGGTAAAATTAATCTCTTGGAATAATTTGAAATAAACAAATATATATTGTGTGAAGTCCAATGGAGCTATCATATCAACAAGAGGCCCTTAAAATTAAAATTGGTCATTGTTATACTTGCGGTGATAGAATTTAAAAAAGCTTTGTTTTGTTTACTTCATTTTTAAAAAATAAGAGATTTAACATATTTTAATAATTTTATGTAATTAAATTGTACAATATCAATATTTAATATTAATGATTTAGTATTTGAAAATAATGTTTTTAGATAATGTTAGATATTTGATAGGGATGACCATCCGTAAACAATCACAATCTTGATCCCACCAGCCCTAGATTTAGTATGTCAATTTGTATATCACGGAACTATAAGTGCTATTTGGAGAACACGAAACAATAGAAGTGCAATGTTGAGCTATCTAGCCTGCAATTCTGCCTATCAATTTGTATCTCACAGAACTATGGGTGCTATTTGTAGGAAACAGAACAATAGAGGCCCAATTTTGAGCCCGCCATCCCGAGAACCTGCGATCCAAAAAGTGGCTAAGTATGGAATGAGGGATTCGTACATTCTCTATAAAATCTCATGTCCATAATTTACAAAGGTACATATTTAGTATGTATTACTCGTTTTCCAGAAAATTTCTAGGTGCAGAAGTTGGTGGATTCACGTCTTCAGATTTTCACTTAATTTTATATCACCAGCCCGACCAACTGCTTCTCTAGTTCATATTGTACAAAATTTTTGCATCGTGGGTTTCTGAATAGGCAGGTTTTTATTTTAAATAAGATATTTAATATCCTTTAATAATTTTATGTAATTAAATTGTACAATATCAATATTTAATATTAGTAATTTAGTATTGAAAATAATGTTTTTAGATACAGTTAGATAGTTGATAGGGATCACCATCCATAAACAATCGCAATCTTGAGCTCGCCAACCCTAGAGTCCGTCTATCAATTTGTATATCGCGGAACTCTGAGTGCTATTTGGAGGACATGGAACAATAGAGGTGCAATGTTGAGCCAACCAGCCTGCAAGTCCGCCTGTCAATTTGTATATCACAGAACTCTGGGTGCTATTTGTAGGACAAAGAACAATAGAGGTCCAATTTTGAGTCCGCCGGCTCGAAAACACATGATCCAAAAAGTGGCTAAGTATGGAATGAGGGATCTGTACATTCTCTATAAAATCTCATATCCATACTTTATAAAAGTACATATTTAGTATGTATTACTCGTTTTTCAAAAAATTTCTAGGTGCGGAAGTTGGCAGATTCACGTCTTCAGATTTCACTTACTTTTATATCACCAGCCCAACCAACCGCTTCTTCATTTCATATTGTACAAACTTTTTGGATCACGGGTTTCAGAATAGGTGGGTTACCGGATAGGCGGGTTCAAAATTGTGTTTCCATTGTTCCGCTGCTTGCAAACAACACCTGGACTTCTGCGATCTACAAATTAGAAAAAAAAAATGAAATAAAAGAATATATACTATGCGAAGTCTAATGGAACAATAATACAATAATATGAATGAGAGGACTTTAAAATAAAAAATTCATCGTTTTTATACTTGTGGTGAAGCTAACAGTACAAAATCTTTACTCAATCATCCAAAAATTGGTTTTCTTGTAACTTTTCGATTCTCCTCTGATACAAACAGATCCTAGAAACTATAAACACTGCTCGTTGTATCTATTCCTTGATTGAAGAACCTGTTAACATGTTTAATTCACTTCATAGTTACTATTAAGACCATCAATGGGGATTTCTTATAGCAATTCCTGCTTCCAAAAATTGCCATCCGCTTTCTTTTTTGCCCTCTGCTTTCCCTTTCTTTACTTACTCGTTTCTAAAAAAATGTCTAGGTGCTTGGTGGATTCACTTCTTTAGATTTCCATTGTTAGTTTTATATCACCAGCCCGACCGACCACTTCCCCATTTCATATTGAATAGAATTTTTGAATCATGGGTTCCCGCATAAGCGGGTTCAACATTGCATTTCCATTGTTCCATCGCCTGCAAATAGCACCCGGACTTCCGCGATTTACAAATTAGCAAACAAATTCCCCTTGCATCTCATTTTCTTTCACTTTTTGTTTACTTGGTCCTTTTTCTGAATGTCTCATGCTTTTATATACAGCACCCAAAGTTCCACAATATACAAATTTCCGACTCGATGTTGTGCTTCCACTGTTCCCCTATGCACAAACAACACTCTAAATTTCACGATATGCAAATTGACGACTGAAATCTGTCACTGAGACAAAATTTGACCATTGACTCCTCACGTCTCCTGGGTATATCTTGTGACCCTTTTTTTTGTAACCTGCCCGACCGCTTTCCATACTTGGGCATTTCTTGGAATATGTTTCACGGGTTGGCGGGTGGACGAAATGTACAATACTTGGTCACTCTTTTCCATCCCCAATACCTTTGTAATTATTTATAGATATGCAATTATTAATCTTTAATGCTAGTAGTTCATCGTGCAGGAACCGTTAAGATTGTCATTAATGTCTGGAAGGCTGGAGTAGATTTGTCATTACTATGAATTAAACCAAGATTTGCGAAGAAGAGTGTTATCCTTTCCAAGTATTCATTTAAAAAATGATGCAATCTCTTTCGTGCGTCGTCTGGTTGGCGCCTTTAAGAAATATCTAATTCTTAATCGCTCTTCACCGTCACCACCACCTTTATACTTTTTTCTAAATATGCAATTAGTGAGATTTAATGGTAACAACTAATTACACACAAACCCTAGATATTTTCATTGATCAATGAAAGGATCGAGGAGATATTCCTTGATACACATTAAACCAGGTTTTGCGGAGGGTTATATTATCCCTCCCCAATTTTCATTTCAAACATCGTCTGGAGAAAACGAAAATTCTCGTTAACTTGTGGCAACAGTTTTGTCCAGATACAGTAAACACCTTTGGGCATGATGGCCGGAGCTTCCAGTATTATAGGGCATATTCTTACTACTCATCTCTCTCTACCCAAGAGAAAAAAAGGAGATGGTCCCTTGGTACATCGAGAGATATATTTCAAGCCAAATAATTCCAAGGAAACCATGCCTGCTCAGAGAACCTGTCCATTTGCATTGATGGCTGGTGCAGAGGTTGATGCCATGGATTTCGAGCCAGAAGAAGATGATTTGATGGATGATGATACAACAATGGATGATGGAAATGAAGATATTGTTCCCACTTCTGTGCCCAAATTTAAATCAACCATAACGGGCATAACTTTTCGACTCAGCGATGGTGGTCTTGAAAACACCAAAAGGAGTTTAAGGAAAGAAACCGATGTTGAGCACAATAGCCGCTTTGCATCTCAAAAGTAGGAATTCCAGAGGTCCAAATTAGTTCGTTCTGGGTGGAAGACTTTCACTGTAAGGAAATGATATGTTGATGCTCCCAAAGATATATTTCAAGCCAAAAAACCATTCAATTGTGAGACTATTGTCCTGTTCTATGGATATACAATTAACATATTATGGAACGAGGACCAGAACTCCCACTGATGCAAGGCATATTCCTACTATTCATCTCCTTCCACCCAAAATGGACTAATTTGGGCCTTTGGAATTGCACGTGCAACCTGTGTCCCTGAAGTTTTTGACCGTGGAGAGGCGGTTTCTTGGTGTGTCCTAAATTTTAGTTAAGGGCTATTCCATTTTCCCTGCAAAATTTTTCGTCTTCTTCCTCATGGGAAGTTTCTAAGAACTATCAATTTTACCACAGGATGATCCATCAAGGAGAAAACTGCAAGGTTTTCCTAAAACAAAAATCATGGTAATTAGTTTTGTATGCATGTTGAAGAGAATCTTGATGGATCCTGCATGTTGTGGATACCATGCCCGTGTTTGTGTCATATACATTCAATTTTTTGGCCCAAAGAACTGGGTCCAATCTCTAAGTATAGATATATAGTGCTCAGTGTTTTTTTTTTTTGTTTTAATGAATTTGCTATTAAATTTTTTTGCCTTGGAATCTTGGTTGCTGCTTCTTTTCTGGATTTAACACCTCTTCTCATTGGCATGGTTCGGTAGTCTCATAGTTCTTCGATATTGTATTTTATTAGGTAATTTGTTCTAAAATGTAGAATCTAACAATTATATGACAATGTATTGTGTCGATCCATCATGCTTTTATGCAAACAAAAAATGAATTACACACAGTTTCAAACCAATGTTCAATTCTATTCATAATGTAGATAGAACATAGCAATACCAAATCACAACGTTGCAACAAGATCGTCATTTTTGTTTCTAGACATGCAATTATTAATCTTTAATGCTAACAACCCATAATGAAAGAAGTTTAATACTCAAGTTAATATATTACAGTCATGGAAGAATGTATCAATAACACACTTACACCCACAAGTTGCAATAAAATCTAATCTTCAACAAAGCATTTGCTGACAATTACTAGAAAATGATGGTTTTTCAATAATGGGGCTTGTTTGAAACCAATTCACTCTTATGAAAATTTCCCTTCGACTTTCTATTTTCCCACTCTTTTATCCCATGTAGTTTCTCTTTTTGGTTACTTAATCATTTTTTTCGAAAATGCCTTGTTGTGCGGGTTGGCGGATTCATGTGTTTTGATCGAGTGCTTCCCCTTTGTCTAAATTTCACTTTCCATTGTTTTCTGACCTGCAAATAACACTTCGGCTTCTGCGATATGCAGATTTACTTCTAGACTCCCACATCGTCCCCTCTTCCGTGTTACACATTTTGAACCAAAATGTTCCAATATATACAATTTGATACTTGGGGCCTTACGACTCCCCGAGAACCCATCACCCTATTGTGAAGCCCGTCCGACCTCTTTTCACACTTGACAATTTCTTGACATCTCTTTGGCAGATCATCGAGTTCGTGGGTTCAGGAAATTTCAAATTTCTAGATGTTGTTTCCTGTGCCCGCTACCTTTAGATTTCTTTCCAAGTATATGCAATATGTATAGAACTTATTCAACAACACACAGAAAAGATCTTGCCAAGAAATGGAATATCTATTGTAGATTTGAATATATTGGACCTTGTTTTTTTCCCTCTTCTATATTTGACCAAATTGTTGTTTCTTTTTCCCCTCTACTCTCACTTTCTCTTTACGTAGTCGTTTTTCTGAAAATGTGACTCCGACCAACCAGTAGCCATTCAATGCCTAGGCACTTTTCAGATCATGAATTCCTGAGCAATCGATCTCTATATTGAACTTCCATTGTTTCGTCGCCTGCAAAAAGTACCCAAAACTCCATATACAAATTTGTTGTTGTAGTCCCACATCATACCCTCTTCCTTGATACATAGTTTACACACATAAGTTTCGAGACCTGTAATTTGACCTTTGGGTCCTCACGTCTCTTGGGGACGTATTGTGACCCCATTTTGAAGTCCCTGCATCTGCTTTCCATATTTGTCCATTTCTTGGAATCTCTTTCACGTCTCCAATTCCAGACTTACCCAAATTTTTTCGCTTACAGATTCCCAAACATGTGGACTGCACTTCCAGTGTTCCTTGACCTACAAATAAAGCCCCCCCCGCTTCCAATATATAGAAATTGACTTCCAGACTCCTACATCATCCCTCTTCCGTTTTACAAAGTATGCACTAAAATTTCCAATCAATACAAATTGACCATCGGGCCCTCATGTCTCCTCTAGGACCCTTCTCAGCCTATTTTGATGCCCTTCTTCTCACATTCCATGACCATTTCTTGCAATCGCTTTCGCAGATCATCGGCTTTACACAATTTCCAATTCCTAGTCACTATTTTTTGTGCCCACCACCTCTACACATCTTTCCAAGTATATGCAATAAGTATATAACTTCTCCAGAAACATGCACAAAATATATTGCAAAGAAATGGAATGTATATTACATATGTGAATATATTAGTCCTTCTTTTCCATATTCTATACTTAACCAAATTATTGTTTCTCTTTTCCTTGTACTTTATCTTTCTCGTCACTTGGTCATTTTTCCCAAAATATCTAGTTGTGTGGGTTGGCGGTCTTGTGAGTTCAGGACTCCTACATCATCCCCTCTTTCATGTTACACATTATGCACTCAAAATTTCCAATCGATACAATTTGACCATCGAGCCATCATGTCTCCTCGGGAACCCTTGTCAGCCTATCTTGGAGCCCGTCTTCTGGATTCCCACATCAACCCCTCTTCCGTGTTACAAAGTATGCACTCAAAAGTTTTGATCAATACAATTTGACCTTCGGGGCCTCATGTTTCCTCAGGAACCCTTGTTAGCCTATTTTGAAACCCATCCAACCACTTTCCATGACCATTTCTTGCAATTTCTTTCTCGGATCGTAGACAATTTCGTACTTTTAGTCATTGTTTTTTGTGCCTGCCACCTTCACACTTCTTTCCAAGTATATGCAATAAGTATATAACTTCTCAAGAAACATGCAGAAAAGATCTTTCCAGGACATGGGATATATATTATATATGTGAATATATTATCCCTTGTTTTCTGTCTTCTATACTTAGCCAAATATCTGTTTCTCTTTTCCCTGAACTTTATCTTTCTCGTCACTTATTCATTTTTTCAAAAATGTCTAGTTGCACGGGTAGGTGGACTTGTGGGTTTAGGTTTTCACTCATGCTCTTATATTGAAACACCAACCGATCGCTTCCCCATTCCAAACCAAGCCACTTCTCCGATCGCGGATTCCCGGTAGGCGAGCTCTAGATTAGACTTATATTGTTCCATGACCTGCGAACAATACCGTGACTTCTGCGATATACAAATCTACAACTAGACTCAGATCATCCCGTCTTTTGTATTACAGTCTACCTATCATGACCTCTTCCATGGTACACTTTTTTCACTAAAAACTTTCGAGACATACAATTTTTTCAGTGGGTCCTCATGTCTCCTGTGGAACTATTGTCAACCCTTTTTGAAGCCCATCCATCCACTTTCCATACTTCATCATTTCTTTGAATTTCTTTCATGGATCGTCAGTTTGGTGGGTTCAAGAAATATCCAATTCCTAATCGTTGTTTCCCATGCTTGAACCCTTTTGCAATTAGAAATAAGAAATTATATATAAGATATTTTTTCCAAGTATCCAATTAGCAAGTGTTAATGCTAAATTAGGATTTGACGAAATATCCCATTAATACGCATAAAACCAAAATTTATGGATGGTTATATTATCCCTTCTGAGTGTTAATTTCAAACATCATGGACTGTCATTTACGCGTCATTGGGTTGGTCCATTCAAGAAATCTTCAATCCTCAATTTCGAAAATGAGTCCGACCGATTGTTTCCCTATTCCATACTTAGCCACTTTCCTAGATTTCTGCAAATATACAAATCAATCGTTGAATTGCCCCATCATGCTCTCTTCTTTTTTACACGTTTTGTAGTAACAAATTTCGATACATAAAACTTGATTGTGGGACACTCGCCTCTCTTAAGTATCCTCCGTAACCCTATTTTGAATCCCATCTGACTGCTTTTCATACCTTTGCATTCATTCCTTTCTCTCCCTCGTCTCCGTGACCTTCGCACTTGTTTATAATAAAAAAATGTTTATATATATATATATAGTGCATTTTTCACTAAAACATTCTGAGACATACAATTTGATCGTCGGGTCCTCACATCTCCCGTGGAACTATTGTCACCCCATTTTGAAGCCCGTGCATCTTCTTTTCATACTTTTCCATTTCTTCAAATTTCTTCGGCAGATTGTCGGGTTGGCGGGTTCAAGAAATATTCAATTCCTAATCGTTGTTTCCTGTGCTTGCACCCTTTTTCAATTAGCAATGACCAATTATATATAAGATATTATTTCTAAGTATGAAATTAGCAAGTGTTAATGCTAAACTAGGATTTGAGGAAATCTCCCATTAATACGCATAAAACCAAAATTTTCGGATGGTTATATTATCTCTTCCGAGTGTTAATTTCAAAAATCATGGAATGTCATTTGCACATTGTCGGATTGGTCTGTTCACAAAATATTCAATCCTTGATTCCAAAAATGGGTCCGACCAACCGTTTCCCTATTCCATACTTAGCCACTTTCTTGGAATTCCACAAATATACAAACCGACTGCTGAACTGCCCCATCATGCTCTCTTCCATTTTACACATTTTGCAGTAAAAAAATGTGATACATAAAATTTGACCATGGGACACTCGCCTCTCTTGAGTATCCCCCATAACCCTATTTTGAATCTCTTCCGACCATTTTTTAGACCTTGCCATTTGTTCCTTTGTCTCCCCCATATCTGTGACCTTCGCACTTGTCTATAATAAAAAAATGTTTATATATATATATATCATGTTTTTAAATATGCAATTAGTGACATTTAATTCTAAAAACTCATCATGTAGGAACTGTTGGTTGTGGAGCCTGATTATCTTCCTGATTCAGAGGTCCTTTCTTTCAGCCATGTTTATACCCCATGAAGTATTTGCACCCCAGAAGTATGTACACTCTTCCACATGGGGGAGTACCCCCTCTGCGGGGTCCGGGGGGGCTATCCCCCCGACTGGGGGAAAGCGGGCCCCCAGCAGGGGTTCGGGGGCGCAGCCCCCGAAGGAAAAATTGCCTTGTAAAATTATATTGTAATTTCATTGTAAATCTGAACCGTTCATTATAAGGTCATAGATCTAACGGTAGAGATTATTTTAGGGTTTTTTTCCCTATAAGGAAACCCTCTTTTATGAGGGAAATGTATTGCGTCCATGGTTGATGGCGAATATTGTATTCTGAGAGAGGAGACTTTGAGAGAAAGAAGAGGAAGTTATAGCGGGTTTTGTTGTAGGTTGTATCCCTTCATTTTCCGGATAATAGTAAAGGAAGGACCTAGCAATTTCTCTGGTGGAAGTAGCCCACACTGAGTGAACCATGTAAATCCGTGTCTCTCTTGTATTGTGTATCTTCTGTGTTTTGTTTCCACATTTTAATTTATTTTATTGCTCCGCAGTCCTATTTTTCTAATAGGAACCATATAGATTGTCATTGATGGGTGAAAGGCTCGAGGAGATCTCCGATTAATACACATTAAACCAAGATTTGTGGAGGGTTATATTATCCCTTCCGAGTGTTGATTTCAAAATCATGAAATGTCGTTTGCATGTCATCGGCTTGGCACGTTCACGAAACCTCCAATCCTTAATTGCTCTTCATCGTACCTGCCACCTTTGCACTTCTAAATATGCAATAAGTAAGTTTTACTACTAATAGTTCATCATGCAACACCCATACCGATTGTCATTAATTAGTGAAAGGCTCGAGGAGCTTTCCCATTCATAGGAATTTAACCAAGATTTTGCGGAGAGTTATATTATCGACTCCAACTGTTCATTTCAATCATTGTCTAGAGAAAACCAACATTCTCATAAACCAATGGCATCAACTTGACAACATTTATGTGGAGATACCATGAACATATTTAGGTGCGAGGACCAGAACATCCAGTGGTCCAGGGCATATTCTTATTACTCAACCCTTGCCACCCAAGACAAAGTAATTTGGACCTCTCTGATTTCTCGTGCAGGCTGTGTCCCTGAAGTTTTTAACTGTAAGGTGATGGTCTATTGGTGCACCGATAAATTTATTTTAGACAAAATAATTATTCCACTACAGGACCGCTCTTCTATTTCTTTGTCACCTCAGGTCTTTCGCCAGATGTTAATATTGTCGGAGATAACATTGATGTTCAAAAGAGAAGATTTGAAACAATTCCTAGAAAAGCATAATAAAGGGTTGGACCTCTTTCTTGATTTGTTGGAAGACTCGATGGTAGTTCCTGAAGATATCACAAGCTTCCAGGATATCTCATTTCGAAATACATTTTGCGAAATTGTCTAGATGTTTACAAGAATAATGTGACATGAGTCCACAACTACTATTTCCTAGATGGCTCTTTATATTTTTTATTTTACAGTCAAGGAACAAGACATTTTTTATTGGGGCAAGCTAATTTCCCATGAAATATGTTCCCAATTGTCAAGCTTCAAAAGGGAAAATAAATTGTATATGCCATCCTACTTAGTTTTTGCAATATCACATTGCTTCCAGTTTCCAGAACTATCTCTATCTAAGAATGTCAATTGGGAATTCGACCCAGTAACATTCTGGTACCAGGCCTTGTGGAAGCATACACACTCCCACTATTTTTATGAGGTTTTTAATGGATTCATGTCTATTTTCAAATTTTTGTTGTTAGGAGAAGATGCTCCCTACATATTTGAACATGAAACCAATTTTTTGGACAGGAAGGGGACACTTGAACATTTGGATAATTACACTGTGATAATGATTTTTGGCTCCAAGGAAAAACCTGCTCTCCTTCCATGTCATATTACAGAAAAAATGTTTGTTACAGAAGTAGCACAACAATACAACTACTGGTTTCATCTATTCCAAGAGAAGACAAAAAAACAGTTCAATCCTCTACCTTGGAAAGTCGGGGACTTCGTGTTGAAGAATGTCAACAAAATTGACAAATTTGCATCCCATTCTAGCAACTTGAACCTAAGATATATTGAAAGCCTAAGAGGGTTCGACCCCAATAATTGTTTTCTACAACATTTACAAGCACTTGTCTTCCACAATTATTTTTTCAAAAAAAACCTAACTGAAAACATAGACACTAGCAACAACGCTCCTGCTTCTGATGTCGGTGACCTAGACACATTGCAAAGAAACATGAAATTGTACAACCAATAGGGAAAAGGACCCAGTGTGAAGAGTTTTAAATTGGCAATTAAAACTTCCAAGAGTAGGACATCCCGGAGCATCGCTCCAATGGCCCACCAAAACAATAAAGAAACTTAGAGTTCTTCAAACAGAGGAGGAGATAATGACCCTCCTCACTATAAAATTGATAGTTCTCACAAGCTTCCAGTATACAAGAAGAGAAAAAAAATTGTAGGGCATGCAGAAGAGCCCGGAATTCAGAGTGAGAACATGGAACTTGATCTTGATCTAGATAGCGTACTTTCCTTGATCCGAAATCGGATCCAGAAGCCTGACAGGGTTTAAAAATGCTCAAAAATGAAAATGCTCAGAATCCGACGAAACCAATGCCATTGTGTCCGTCTCATCTTCCTGATTCTGGTGGTATATTTACTTCATCAAACGAGCTCCGTATGCAGAATTTATCGCGTTCTGATCGAAAGCCCAAACAGGTAAAAAGTCAAAGGTCAACTGGTCAAAAAGTCAATGCTGATGTCAGCATGACATCATCATGCTGACTGTGCAGTAGATGACATGGCACTCTCTGGCTAGTGGTGATTGGGCATGTTTTTTGCCAGGGTAGACATGTGGCAGGAAACTGGACCAGTCAATAGTTGACAAGTGGAATTAATTCGTCGAATGGGGAGATGCCACGTGGCCCAATCATGGGCAACCACGTGGCACCCAGTCATCAGTTGAAGTGGCATGTTTCAAAAAATGTTTTGGGGTCCATGGGTTTTGAGCCCACGACCACCACTAGTCCCAACACCTTAAGAAATGGTCCTTTACCAATGCACCATGTTATTTCTTGTTTAAATGAACCACTTTATATTTATTTAAAGTGTAATTGTTGTAATATGGCAGAAAGGGGATGGGGCTAAGCCCCAGCCATTGGTTCATTTGTAATGCATGTGACCAACCACCAAAAGGGAATGGACGCCACTACCCATTGGGTGCATTTTTTTCAGGGCACGGTTCTATCCCATGCACCATGTGTCCATATGATAGGGGGTTATCCCTTCAAAAGCGCACAGTTGGGATATGGCCACATGGCCTTTGATACGACCGAGAGTTAAGGACTTGAGGGCTAGTGCATGGGCACGTGGCCACATGGAACACCCATACGATCGAGTTTAGGGGGCATGCACCCAGGCCTAGGGGCTAATGCCCAATAATTTTTATACAATGGGTTATTTGCCAAAGTTTATGGATTTTTTATTGATTTATGCCTGATATTAGTTGATTTTCTCCATTTTTGGGAGATATTGGGCATTTTTGGAGCCCAAATTTTGGGAGGAAGTTGGAGATAAGAAACCAACTTCAAATCTATATAAACCAAGCCTATTTGAGGCCATGGAGAGCAATCAGAGCAGATTTATGCTGAGGAGAAGCCAAGCCAAAGCCATTTTTATGTAGGGAAGATATTGAGGAGCAGACGCTGTCGGGTCATTTCTGGGAGCTCTGGACGTTCGTTTTGCATGTCGTTTTCTTTGCAGAGTTCTTGAGATATGGAAGAACATGACCAGATCATTCTTGTAGCTATTTGGCATTACAATGATGTACTTTTGAGATTTTTAACAGAAATAAAGAATCCTCCCCCACAGAGACAAAGGCCTGGAGACGTAGGCAAAGTTGTACCGAACTCCGTTATCAATCTACGTGTTATGGTTTGTTGTCTATTATTTCATTTTAGATCTTCATATGTGTATATGGCTTTCATAATTCCTCTTCTTTCCTCATTCTTTCACTAAGTTTCTCAAATGGTTAATTAACACATGCAAAATTAAAACTCAACCATAGTCATTAAAAGATCCTACGGATCAAGTGGTATCAGAGCTAGTTGACGTTTGGATTTGAGTTTTGCATGTTAACCAGGGAAAATCTACAGCGTGGTGAAGGCGAGCTTGTTTCAGAGAATCCATTAATTGGATTGAGAAAGAGAGCTTCTCACAATGAGAAGATGGCATTGGAAGAAGGGATTTCTCAATATGAGAAAGAATTCCAGAAAACATTCCATGCTATGTCAGAGATGGTGAAAGTTTTGTATGAGGATTACCTGGAACGAAAGAGACCAGTTTTGGGTAGATCTTCAAAAGGCAAAAGTGAAGAGGAAGAGGACCATCCTCAGATTCCTCCTTCACCTCCATCAACACCTCCTTCTTCTCCTTCTTCTTCAAGTTCAAGTTCTAAATCTAATGAGAAGAAAAATGTTCATAAGCATAAACATGAAATGCCATTGTTGAAACTTGATGTAAAATTTGAGTTTCCCATATATGATGGTGAAGTAAATGCAGAAAAACTTGATAATTGGATTAGGCAGATGGAGGTATACTGCAGTGTGCAACAGATCAAGGATGAGGCCACACAAATCAAGTTGGCATCTTTGAGACTTGCAGGTACAACTCTTATCTGGTGGAAAAGCAAGCTGCAAAAAGGAACACAACATGTGGGTAATGTATTTCCATCATGGAAGAGTTTCATTTCTGCACTTAGGAAACAATTCTATCCTTTGGTTTATAAAGAAAAAGCAATAATTGAATGGCAATATTTAAAACTAAGAAAAGAAAAACAGTGCAAGAATATACTGATGGATTTAGAAAAATGGCATTAATGTTAGACATTCCTTTGAAAACATAAGAAACCCTTATGAAGTATATAGGAGGTTTACCTGTGCATATTAGAAACACTGTTTTCATGTTTGGACCCACTAACCTTGATGAGGTTTATGTTCAAGCTACATATATTGAAGTAGGGAAAGCAGGTGTGTCAGGGGAATCATTGTCTTCAAAGAAAGAGGACAAGAGGAAAAGGCATGGAAAGAATGCAAATGCAGTGACAAGGAAGGAAGGAAAGCCCACTTTCAAGAATTTCAAGAAAGAGGGACATGATGAGGACAGATGTTGGCAGTTGCATCCTGAGAAGAGGCCAAAGTAGTTCAAAGAAAAGAAGGGAACGCAAACAGTGGCAATGACATCTAAACCCATAGACTTGGGATCGGATTCAGGTGATGAGTCAAAGATTTCATTGGTTGGTATGACAGGTAAATCTGGTGAAGACATTGATTGTAGAAGCAAGTTGTTTCATATAAGGGTAGTCACGTGACACACTAAGATAGACACATTAATCGATAGTGGATCTCATTCTAA
>JASDQU010013296.1:33583-44742 GCA_032191745.1 Picea mariana
CACAGAAATCAAAATACAGAGAGCAGTTAGACATATCTTCAACCATACCTTTACCGTGTAGTAGTCGAAGACCCTTCTCTCCGATATGCCCCAGTCTTTGATGCCACAACATAACCTTTTCTCCATAGACTATAGGAGTTCTTTCTTCTTCAAATCCAATATCAAGAACAATGGAACTATTACACTCATCACTAATAGTGCTTCCTTGCAACTTATACAAAGTTCCAAACTGAACTCCCTTCAATAACACCATTGCTTCACGAACCATCCTGCAGGTTTCCTTTTCAAATATTGTTTTTACCCCTTCATCGTCCATTTTGCGTACAGAAATCAATTTTCGGTCAATCCTGGGATGTACAGAACACCAGGTAGTGTTCTAATCCTTCCATCTATGAGCCTCAACTTGAATTTTCCTCGATCTATGATTCTGGTTGTCGAGTCATCACCTAGGAAAACATTACCTCCATCATACCTTTCATATTCAAAGAACCACTACCTGTGGCGAGTCATATGAAAGGATGCACCTGAGTCAACTAACCATGCCTCATGATCTGCATGTGTGCTTGAAGAATCCAAGTACACATCCCATCCTTCTTCCTTATAGGTATTTTCTTCTGTAGAAGGGGATTCTTCAGATCCCTTCTTTTTCTCAACTTTGGATCTACACTGCTTTTTGTAGTGCCCTTATTTTCCACATCTCCAACATACCTTTACAAACTTTCCGAGAGATTTAAATATACCCTTAGACTTAGATCTCCCACTTAAGAACTTAGATCTATTTATTTCCTGGGAGCGTCCTCTTACAAATAATGTGTCTGTGCTTTGTGCTTCCATATTCTTCTGTCTCATCTCCTCCGAAAACAATGATGAGACCACTTCATCAAACTTCAATGCATTTGTATTACTACCTATGGCCACAACCAGACTATCCCACGAGTCTGGTAAAGAACATAGTAAACTTATACACTTATCTTCATCTAAAATTTTAATCTCAACAAATTCTAACTGACTTACCATAGTATTGAAGGTGTTCAAATGCTCTGCCACTCAGTCTCCATCTCTCATCCTCAGGTTATACAACTTCTTTCTCAGGAATAGTTTATTGACTAGGGAATTAGACTGGTACAAGTTCCCCAACTTATCCCATAAATTCTTGTTTGTAGCTTCCTCTGACACATTCAGTAATACTGAATTTGAGAGGCACAATCATATTGTGCTCTTCACCTTCCGATCCAACTTTTTCTAGTCATCTGTTGAAGTTCCTGTAGGTGCAGTACATGGATATATCGCGATCCACTGATCTCTATCCACCAACAGATCTTCCATCTTGAGCTTCCACAACTCAAAACTTTTCCCATTAAACTTCTCGATCTCCATTTTCGAATTTCTTGCCATTTCTTTTCACCTGAAAAATTGATACCACAGATCTCCCACTGTAACAAGGCTTATCACAGTCCCGAGCCAAACCCTTGACCATAAAGGTGTCCCCCTTAAGCCAACAAAGCCCTGATACCAAATTTAGATTTTAACCTTGTACAATATTTATTGCAAACATTTTTTCAGTAAAAGAACTTAAAAGATACAATGGCAAATACAAACATTACACAGAGATTTTTCCCCTGGAAACCCAAACCGGGAAAACCAACATATTCTATATTCATTCATTTTGATACATTGTTTATAATACAATATACATATAGGATCCAACAACATCCAATACCCTGACCCAATGAAATGGATTAGTCAAGAACCCTAATTCCTTAACCAGAAATAGAAACCCTTCGGCAAAAACCATGTACGACAAACAATACGACCAATTCTGGCATGCTTTTCGAGGCATACAAGATTCATCTTCTTGTGAATCGTGTATATATGTGACTGTCTACACTGTGATCCGTGTATCCATACGGAAAACTTATACAACAAGTTTCATACGATCCAATACTCTCATATGGCTTTCTTAGATTGAAACCCGCCTACGTAAGCCTCTATTCTCTCTTCTCCTTGACCTGATCTCTAGATGGAAGACCTTCTCCTTCCCTATCCAAGATATCCTTGAATCTTTCAAGTGTCAAGTTTCAAGTGTCTTTCTCCTTCACCCTAGCCTTGCTTTTATAATTGTGAGTTATAATCTATTTCTAGTCTCAAAAGTGATCTACGGTAGAGATTACTTCTCACACTCACTTGAGATTTAGATTACATGTTGCATGCTAAGTACTTTTAGCATGTTTCTTAAATAACTCAATTAAGTAATTGCATAATTAATTAATAAAAACAATTTACTTTAATAATTCCTTTAATTAAATTAAATTCAAGAGTAGAAGACTTTGGATGATGTCCACCCGTCTAGACACATAGACTTGTGCAGAAATACATGTATGTTGCTACCAGTAACATCAACAGTTCTCTAGATATAGCTCTACATAAATGCATGCACAAGAAAACATTAAGTCCTTGGGTTGAACATAATCAATTTATTTACCAAGGGCATTTCCTATAGATTGCATGGTGGTCTCATTCCAACAATGAAGTGGGAGATAAGGAAGGCACACTTAGACTGGACTGTTGATGGAATATCATTTTAAGGATTAAATTCAAGCGTCCACCCATTAAGATACATCCCTATAATGTCGTAAAAGTAAGTCCACTTCGGAATATAAGATCTCTATCCTCTTTTGTCTCAAAGAGGAATGCGTGACACCCTTAACCATAAAATAAATCGGTTAACTAGCCCTTGTTCAAGATTTTTCAGGTCTTTTCAATCCAAATCACCATGGCCCTAGGAGAGGGCCATATTCCTATAAATTGTCTGATTAATCTTCGATCAACCAACTTCATAACCATTTGAAAAGATATGGGAAACATTGGAACATTTGGAATCTAATGAAGTTATTTAACAAAACGGAAGGGCGATGACTTTGCAGATTTGCCCAGAGAGGAAACCAATGAGTAGAAGGATTCAATGTCAAATATTGGAGGGGGGAATGTGTGCCCCCTATAACGGTTGCAACCATAGTCAAACTTGTATCGCATGAGATTCTATGGTTTTGTCAAATATCCCAACACATCAAAGGGCGAGATTTCATTACTTTATATGATTTTGGGAAATTTAGAGGTCTAATTATAGGTTGGAGATCAAACATTGTTTTACTAAACTATTTCTCTATTGTCTCAAGCATGTGCATATAATAATTTTTTAAGGGTCTAGGAAAAACAATTAAAATTATGACTATGTATGGGCCTTATGAAGGGGGGCAATGATTTAGGGAGATTTTTTCATCTCTGGAAGTATAAAAGGAAGAGAGGGTGATAATAAGAGAATAATTGAATTTTACCCTATGTAGGATTGAGATATTAAGAGACACAGCCAATGTTGATAGATTAGCATGTTATTCCAAACATAAAATAGAACAAGATAGACTAGTGGATTCCTTATCTCCTTTAGGCCCACATGGAGGGATAGTAAGGTGGCTAAGGTTGGATAGATTTTTTATTACTAAGAACCTACTAAATGTGGTTGACAAGACAAGGTCATGGGTAGATGTTGGTTGTGGCTCATAAAATAGTCCCATCTTTTTACAAATGCATTTGAAGAATTATAGGCCATCGAGTCCTTTTAAATTCAATCCCAATTATTTTGATCATGGGGAATTCCAAGACGTGGCAAGGAGAGAATGGAAAAGGTATGATGCAGAGTTAGGGGAACCAACATGCTTTCAATAAGCATGTGCTTCAAATATCATAAAAGAAAGAGTGGTTTCCTAGGCAACATAGAAGCTTAAAAATAAGAATAGGATCTTGAAGGAGATTGAGACTAAGATTTTAGGTATCTATGAAACAAAAGAAATGGGTATTTCAGTGAGGGAGAAAAATAGAAGATAAAGGAGTTGGAAGACAAAAAGAAGAGGTTGTTGGAAAGCAACGAAGTTGAGTAGAGGATGAAGAGAAAGGCTATTTGGTTGGAAAAGGGGGATGAGAAAACAACATTTTCACCAATTTTCCAATCATAAGATAAATATCAACACTACTTGGAAAATAAAAAATGGTGAAGGATCAATAGTAAGAAGTTTTAAAGAGATAACTAGTGTAGAGACTAGTCATTTCTCATCTATTTATAGAGAACTTGATAGGTTGATTATAGAAAAGATCATAAAATTGTCTTCATTCTTTCCTCGATTTGTGACTAAGGAAGACAATCAGGGGATGTTTGAGGAGGTTTTGAAAAGGAGGAATTGCTAGTTTTTTATCCTCTTTTAAATAAGACAAGAGTCATGGTATGAATGGATGGACTGCAGATTTATTTCTAGGTTTTTATGATACAGTAGAGGATGATTTGATGAGGGTAATTGAAGAGGTTAAAAGTATGGGAAAGAAATTTGGAACCTTTAATTCCAATTTTATGGCCCTTATTCCAAAAAGTGATAAGCATGGCTCATTTTATGAGATTAGGCCAATCTCATTACATAATTATGTATACAAGATAATTGCAAAAGTTTGGCCAGTTGGGTTAAAGGGGTGTTATAAGATGTTAATTCTCAAGAAGAATTTGTTTTTACTAGGAAGACAAATTCATGAAGAAAGTGGGGAAGCCTAGGAAAGGCTTCACTCAATAAGGACAAAAAAGATTCATGTTATGGTTATAAAGTTGGACTTATCAAAGGCTTAAGACAAAACCAACTAGCTATACTTCAGGTTAATATTGATTCATGTTTGTTTCAGCTTACTAATAGTTAAGTGTCACTTATGCATCCTCTCGTGTCCTCATTAACAATGCTATCTTAACCTTCTTTAAACCCTCAAAAGGGATGAGGTGGGGTTGTCCCTTATCTCTATGATTATTCATTTCAGTGGTAGAGGGGTTGAGAAGAGAAATCATGGAAGCTAGAATGGTTGGCATCATTTGTGGTATTAAGATTGGTAGCTCAATACTAATTACTCATTTATTATTTGTAAATGACATCTTGTTGTTCTTAAAAGGAATAGAAATAAAATCAAGGAAATTGGAAAAAAAAAATAGTTGTATAACGTGTAGCTACAAGAATGGAGGTGAAAATTCAAAAATATACTATTAGTTTCAGTGGATTGAGGGAGGGGTAAAGTAGATATTGAAAGGCTTTTTCCCTTTCAGATATTTTCATTTATAGGAGGGTTTTAAATATATATGGTTCATTCTAATGCCTAACAGATATTAGAAAAGAGTCTAGGGTTGGTTGTTGGGGAATATTCAGAGTATGATTAATAATTGGTGTAATAGATGTCTCTTTAGCACGGGAAGATTGACACTTGTAAAATCAATACTAGAAGCTATTGGCATTCCATGGAATTTATTCCAAATGAGGTTTTGAAGAAAATGAGGAAGACCTAATTTAAATTTTTATGAGGGAGGAAGAGTGATAGTGGTGGTATCCTTCTAGCTAGGTGGAAGCATATTTCCAAACCTAGGAAGGAGAGATGATGGGGACTACAACATATACACTTATTTGGTAAATCATTGGCAACAAAAACTATATGGAACCTTGTCACTGAGGAGATTTTATGGAAGAGAATAATAGTGTAAAAATATATAGCACTAGGTTCCTTCATGGATTGGATTAGAATTCCAAGAAGGAGCACCCAAAATGTGTCCAACTAATGGAAGTTGTTAGTTTTGTCTTTTCCAGTTATTCAAAATCACCTAGCACGGAAGGTTGGGAATGGGGAGCAGGTGAGAATTGAGGATGACTTGGTTATGGGGTGTGGTAAAGTAATTTATCTAAATCCTGAATTGATAAATTTATTTTTAGGACAAAAGCTTACTCACTTTAAATCAAATAACGGATCCCTTGACCATTGATGTCTGGAAAAAAGGGTGTAGGTCTTCCCAATATTTGAACTTGGAAGGGGATCAGGAAAAAATGTGGAATGTATATGTGGTTGAATTAAAAAAAGGGATATATTAGGCTAAGGGAAGACTCATATACTTTGTCTTGGGAAAAAAACAATACTTTAGGTATACATACTACTCATCTAGGCCACAAAGTTTTACTTTCTGTTGAGGATTAAGAGGGGTGTTAAGGGTGGTAAAAAATATGGAAGATAGAGGCTTTGAAGAAGACTAGGATATTCTATTTGCTAGCACTTAGGAGCAAGGCCTTGACCTGGGAGCTGGTGCAAAAGAGATGTAGACATGATCAAATTATTTGTGTCTTATGTAGGAGAGAAGTTGAAACTATCAATCACCTAGTTATTCAATGTCCTCATGCTCAACTCTTGAAGGAAGTACAACATTTGGTAGGCTCTTCAAATGTATGCTACAAAATTACAGTGGAGGGGTGTTTTAAAAAGTAGTTTGACAAGAAGGAGCTAAAAGAATTTAGAGTGCTCCTGTGTTTTATATTATGGGGTATTTAGTCATCATGAAATGTTCAAATGTTTGATGATAGACATGTTCACACTTTTTAGGTCTTCTCAAAAGTTTTTGCTTTATTTCAGGGGCATAGAATGAAATTAAAAGAGAAGATTCCAATGTCAATAGGTAATGTTTTGATTGATAGATCTTGTCCTTATGGATTCTTCAATGGGGCCATGCAATGCTCAACATGTTTTAGTAATGTTGGAAGTATACTTTTCATAACATATAGCCTTATTTTAAAGTTCAAATCGAGATTATGCCCAACATCAAATAACTATGCAAAAATGATGGTCCTCAAATTTGTTCTTAAGTTTGCAGTGGGAAAAGGAGTCCAATAACTACATATCTTTGGTGCATCATTTTTGGTCATCAAATGGATGAAAGGTGAAATTTACATATATATATATATATATAACATTATTTTGAAGCCTTTAACAAACAAATTGGAGGCATCAAATATGTTATATTAGATTATGTATTGTTATATTTCTCAAGACGAGAGATTAATATAGAATTAGATGCCCTTTCCAAGGAAGGATAGTTGGAGGATAGAGTATTTTCGCTAAAATAATTAAAGGATGGGGCCTTAACTGCAACAAGATATGATGTATAAGTTATTATTTTTGCATAGTTGTTATATAGCGTTTTCTTTCAAAAGAAAATAGTTTATAGGTCTATAAAATCTTCATATGTGATGTAAGGGTTCATAAGATCAGACTTTTTTTTATTTTTTTATTTTGATCATAGGTTTGTAGTAAGGGTTGATATAGAGAACAAATTATGTTCCCTTTTGGTTTATAAACATGCTTTTGCTTTTTAGTTTTGGGTATATCAAAAGCAATTGGTGTTATGCTTAGTATATGTTGTTATGCACACGCATTATCATTGTATCATGTCATGATCACTTGATTAATGTGATTTCCATTTTAAACTAGAATAGAATTTGTGATTTTTTTTACCTTGAATTTTTATTATTATTATTTATAACAGATATTAAAATTTGAAAATTATTATTTTTTATTATAATTATTAATCATTGTTATAATTGTAATTATAATAATTATAATTGTTGATAATTATTATTATTACAATTACTAATAATTGTTATCTTATAAGGAGCAATAAGTGTAGGAGGGATCATTTATGATCCTTGAGGATTTCAAGAATTAAGCTATGAATGAGATCTTGTCATAGTTACAAATAACCAAGTAGAAGTGTTTGCCCTCATTTGGGGAATTAATGATGTAATATATTTAAATGCAAGAGCTTTGGATGTCTTTGGAGACTCCTCTATCATCATACAATTCATGAATAGTAATAAATCTCTAAATGATAACAAGCTCACCAAAATCATAACAAGAATCAAGGAAGAACTCTACAAGTTCAAGGAAATCCAATTTATTCACATCCTAAGGACCCTTTACAAGGATGCTAACACAAACATTGATGGTGCCTCCATGTTGGAAGAAGGGATATTAAAACAAAATGAGGTGGTGAACTTTTATACTATCCCTTAGGTTTATATTCAAGAATTCCCATGCATGACAATCAATTTCACAATGCAGACATGTCTAGTCAAGAGTTATGGCTTCAAAGGGAGGACAGATGAGGCATTCAATCGATCCCTACCTTCAAACATGTGTGATTTATTGACATTTTGGGAATCATTCCAAGGCTAGGCATAGAAGTTGGTCAATAGGCTCCTAGTGAACTTGAAAACATGGATGGAAATGGTCAACATCCCAATTGTTAAAGATACATTCAAGAACTATGTAGGGTTCTTCAACAACATGAGGATATCACATATGGGAACAAAGCTTCCATTTTTCAGTCACTTCCTAAGTTCATGACTTGGAACACCAACAAGTTTCTCATAATGTAATTATAATGGACACTTTGGTACAACAAAAGAGAGAAATTCAAGCATTATAGTAAAATGTATTATGCTTCGATCAATGGTTACTAATCTTAGCAAAGGCTCTTTATCTATAACTCCTAATCTGAATATTTCTATGGGTTCAATTTCTGTGGAATTCAAGGAAGAAGAAATAATGCATCAATTGATGGAGGAAATGGAATTAGTCAAGCATGAATCTCAACCTTCCAACTAGGTCCAAGATGATGTTATAATAAAACACATGTTTTACTAAGTTTGTAGATGACAATGTTATGTAAATTTGCTTTATATTTAGGTGTCTTTTACAAAGGTGACTCTAGCAACAATTAGTTGAACAATTTTTTAAGAGAAGACACAAAGCTTTACAACTTAGAATCTATAGGTGGGATAGAAGAGATGTTTATTGGACTAAGATCGTATCTCAAATTTGTATTATATCCTTGACCATTTCACCTACAAACTCTTTTAATACAAACTATACCTGCTCTTGTTTTAAAAAATTGTTATATTATAATTATTATTAATGATATTTATAATTTTATAGCTATTGCTCCATTAATAACAATAACAATTATTATTATTATTATTATTATTATTATTATTATTATTATTATTATTATTATTATTATTATTATTATTATTATTATTATTATTATTATTATTATTATTATTATTATTATTATTATTATTATTAAAAAAAAATTAGTATTTGTTAACTTCATTTATTTTCTTCTTTGGAGTTTCATTTGACATTTCCTTTTTGAGAATATTTACTTCATTTCCATCATTTCATTTTAAATTATTCACACCACTTATGCACATACTTCACACCTTATTCATTAGGTTTTGACTCCGCTCTGCCATGCCTTCCTTTCTTTTTAAACTAAATGTGGTTATTATGATATTAGAGTAGAGGCAGTAAAACTTTTCGTGTTTACCTCGTGCGGAGTTGGCTTATGCAAGGTTTTGGATTGACCACAACATAAGGGAATGATTTAGGCCTAGCCATCTCTTATCTAAACGAATGATTGTAGTGTGTAATAAATTTTACTAGACAATAATAATTGAAAAAGCATTTGGACTCTTATTTGATTCAAAAGGCTCTCTTCAATTGATGGAGGAAATGGACTTAGTCAAGCAAGAATCTCAACCTTCCAACTAGGCCCAGGATGATGTTATAAGAAAGCACATGTTTTATTGAGTTTGTACATGACAATGTTATGTAAATTTGCTTTATATTTAGGTGTCTTTTACAAAGGTGACTCTAGCAACAATCAGTTGAACAATTTTTTAAGAGAAGACACAGAGCTTTACAACTTAGAATCTATAGGTGGGATAGAAGAGATGTTTATTGAACTAAGATCATATCTCAAATTTGTATTATCTCCTTGACCATTTCAACTGCAAATTCTTTTAATACAAACTATGCCCGCTCTTGTTTTAAAAAAATGTTATATTATAATTATTATTAATTATATTTATGATTTTATAGCTATTATTGTATTAATTATTATTATTATTATTATCATTGTTATAATTGTAATTATAATAATAGTAATTTTTTATAATTGTTATTATTATAATTACTAATAATTGTTGATAATTGTTATTATTACAATTACTAATAATTGTTATCTTATAAGGAGCGACAGGTGTAGGAGGGATCATTTATGATCCCTGAAAATTTTGAGAACTAAGCTATGACTGAGGTCTTGTCATAGCTACAAATAACCAAGTAGAGGTGTTTTCCCTCATTTAGGGAATTAAGGATGTAATATATTTAAATGTAAGAGCTTTGGATGTCTTTGGAGGCTCCTCTATCATCATATAATTCATGAATAGTAATAAATCTCTAAATGATAACAAGCTCACCAAAATCTTAACAAGAATCAAGGTAGAACTCTACAATTTCAAGGAAATCCAATTTATTCACATCCTAAGGACCCTTTGCAAGGAAGCTAACACAAACGTTGATGGTGCCTCCATGTTGGAAGAAGGGATATTAAAACAAAATGAGGTGGTGAACTTGTATACTATCCCTTAGGTTTATATTCAAGAATATCCATGCATGACAATCAAGTTCACAATGCAGACATGTCTAGTCAAGAGTTATGGCTTCAAAAGGAGGACAAATGATGCATTCAATCGATCCCTACCTTCAAACATGTGTGATTTATTGGCATTTTGGGAATCATTCCAAGGCTAGGCATAGAAGTTGGTCAATAGGCTCCTAGTGAACTTGCAAACATGGATGGAAATGGTTAGCATCCCAATTGTTAAAGATACATTCAGGAACTATGTAGGGTTCTTCAACAACATGAGGATATCACATATGGGAAAAAAGCTTCCATTTTTTCAGTCACTTCCTAAGTTCATGACTTGGAACACCAGCAAGTTTCTCATAATGTAATTATAATGGACACTTTGGTACAACAAAAGAGACAAATTCAAGCATTATAGTAAAAATGTATTATGCTTCGATCCATGGTTACTAATCTTAGCAAAGGCTCTTTATCTATAACTCCTAATCTGAATATTTCTATGGGTTCAATTTCTGTGGAATTCAAGGAAGAGGAAACGATGCATCAGTTGATGGAGGAAATGAACTTAGTCAAGCAGGAATCTCAACCTTCCAACTAGGCCAAGGATGATGTTATAAGAAAGCACATGTTTTGCTAAGTTTGTAGATGACAATGTTATGTAAATTTGCTTTATATTTAGGTGTCTTTTACAAAGGTGACTCTAGCAACAATCAGTTGAACAATTTTTTAAGAGAAGACACAAAGCTTTACAAATTAGAATCTATAGGTGGGATAGAAGAGATGTTTATTGGACTAAGATCATATCTCAAATTTGTATTATCTCCTTGAC
>JASDQU010013296.1:47796-70473 GCA_032191745.1 Picea mariana
TTATGTAAATTTGCTTTATATTTAGGTGTCTTTTACAAAGGTGACTCTAGCAACAATCAGTTGAACAATTTTTTAAGAGAAGACACAAAGCTTTACAAATTAGAATCTATAGGTGGGATAGAAGAGATGTTTATTGGACTAAGATCATATCTCAAATTTGTATTATCTCCTTGACCATTTCAACTGCAAATTCTTTTAATACAAACTATACCCACTCTTGTTTTAAAAAAATGTTATATTATAATTATTATTAATTATATTTATAATTTTATAGTTATAACTGTATTAATAACAATTATTATTATCATTATTATCATTATCATTATTATCATTATTATTATCGTGATAATCATTATTATTAATTTTATAATTCTTTTATAATAATTATAATTAAAAAATAATTAGTATTTGTTAACTTCATTTATTTTCCTTCTTTGCGGTTTCATTTGGCATTTCCTTTTTGAGAATATTTACTTCATTTCCATCATTTCATTTTAAATTATTCACACCACTTATGCACATACTTCACATCTTAATCATACATGCTTCATTCATTACCTCGAGGTTAGCTTTCTAAAATCAACAAGGTAACTCATAACTAACTAAATTCCTTGCTAAGGATTAAAAGAATATTGTCATCGTGTCAAAGTTGTGGGGATAAGCATCTAAATAATTCACCACAATCATTTACATTGAGACATAGTTTTCCTTTAGGGAGATTTGAAATCATTTCTAAAAGATGTGGACAAATCCTTTTTAGCAATGGGACATGCTCATGAGTGCCAATGGCAAGGTCGGGTTCAATATATTGACAGAGCTTGGCTAGCTCTTTTAACCTATATTTTAACCCCTTGATTGTTGGAGGCCTAACTCCTTGCCACACATATGTGAATAAGTATCTTAGTGGCCAGTCATAGGTTCTTGGTAGGCAACTTTCATGGGATTGAGGAGGCACTTGAGATAGATATGGTCAACCACTAGGAGTTTCCCATGTTGTGCCCAACTATAACTATCTTTATCATACCTTTGCTCACTCATTTGGTGGACTTCATCCCCAATCATTGGAGTCATTAGAAAGCCTAGTTACGACGGATGATTTGAGAGGAAGGTCGTTAATTAGTGTCTTCATATAGTGCCTTTTTTTTTTTAAACCATAGGATGAAAACTTTTACATCAAAGATTTACATTGTTGTTTTATTGAAGCACGCTCAAAAAAAAAAATTTGCACTACCCGAGCACATAGTTTCAATTTGGATGCATTTTGCTTTGAAGTATTGTGTTTTTGCACAACACCAGTCCTTTGACCTACTTCTTCATCATTATAAGAAATCCCCAAGACTTAACATTCATAACCATTGATACATGTAATCTTAAAACCCTGTCACACTTAATCCCTAACCCATATCACCCCCAACCCATAACCCCTAATAAGTAATTTGTAAATTGTATAAATCCTTACCCCTATCACCCTTAACCTCTCACTCTATACCTTTAACATACCTCACTACCTTGTATACTATGAATAGATTGATTAACTGAATCCAAGCCAAAATAGACAAATAATTTCACAAAGACCAACAATTATGTATGCATTTGCAAGAAAAATCTATGAAATCTTCCACGACACTTAGCAAATCATAAGATAAAAGAACAAAAATTATGTTAACACCCAATTTACATGCAACTCAATTTCATTTTAAATTGAAGAGAAGTGTTCAAGGAACACTTGAGGCACCACATATCCATGGCAAGGATTTTAATGGGCTGACCCCAAAGGTCATAAAAGAAAAAGATTATAGAATCATAAATATTTATGCATTGTCTTTTTCTTTTTTTTTGTGAGTGTGAGTATCTGTATTACTAAGAAAATCTAATATACAAAAAAAAGGGGGACTCCCTGGTTTTCCATATCGGAAACCAGCCCAGGGGTTCCGGAGTTGCGTTCTTTGAGATAGCATATTGTTATGGCTGGACTGCCACATTGGGAAACCGGTCCAGTCCCATCATATCCAGTTTTGACAAGCTAATTCTAACAAAACCAAAAAAGCACAAGACAACAATTCAGACTAACCCAATAATATTCCCGATCATTTGCTACCCGAATCTAGTCCAGGATTATGAGATTCTTCTTTCCATCTTGCGCCTTGTCCTTGCTCTCCCCCTTTGGGGCCACCGTATGGGTCTTTCTAATCCGGGCTGGTGCTCCATTCCCATCAGCAGGTGTGATATCCATATGGTGGTCGTAGCGCAAGTATATGTGGAATTGGGCAGCCATTCGCTCTAGCTTCTCCTGCTGATTCTTCTGGGCATCTACAATTCATTTTGTACTAGTGTCCAGAGTGCTGAGACAAATCAAGATTTATTTTATCACTTGTTTATGGGCCTTGTTACCCTTTCGGCTAGCAACTTTCTTTTCTATGCTCACTTTTCCTATTAGCATCTCTGTTCGCCATGCCATCTCTATCGTCTTGTGGCAGAGTGTTTCCCTAGCCTGCGTGGTCCCTGGGTCCTTTAGCTAGTCTGCTTCCTGGCTCAACTCCTTCCAGGCTTTGCCCTTTCACTTAGCGATGATTTCCCTCTCCCATCTGGTGATGGTCGCTTTACCTTTCGGGTCAACCAACGCTTGGAAGGTACCCTTGGCATCTTGGGCTGCTTCCTCCATCCTTGAAATCTTCCTGTGGCTTATTGGATTATCGTCCCTCTGGGTGTTTCGTTTGACGTTCGTTTTCTTCATATGCACCATCTTGGCTGGTTTGTGGTGGTTCTCTCCCTGAATTCTCCTCCTGTTCCTATCTACCACTGGGATCCTTCTTGTCGGACCCTTGTTTTTGTGGTGGCTTTTTTTGTTGCGCTTAGTCCAACTGTCTCTATTCCTAGTGCTTCGCCTCTTATGGACATTCTCCTGCTGTGGGCTTGTCCTTGCAATCATGGTCTGCCCGTAGAGTTGGTCCTTCCCATCCTTTTTCTCTGTCTCGGTATGTGTGATCATGACAGTCTGATCGTTATCCCTGTGCTGTCCCTTGCTCTTGCTCATTGTGTAGCCACCTTTTCTCTTTTCCGTACCTATTCTTGGATGGGGAGTGACCCTACTGGCACATGGTAACCTCTTTGATCCTATGTCACTCATGGCTTGCTAAGTCTCGTTTGTACTTTCCCCTGTGCTAACCCTGCACTTAATCCTACTTATATGACCTTGAGGTTGTACCTCCATCTGTTGTGTGGTATGATCCTGCTTTGTCCCTTGTAATTGGGTGTTGCCCATGAAGATTATGCTTGGATTCGTCCTGCTCATCTACTAGCCTTTCATCGCTCCTCTCGATGTGACCTTCCCTACTTGAGCTTTCATCACAGTATTTTGTCGCTAAATGTGTGTAGTCTGTTCTGAATTGGCCGTTTGGGATGTTGCTCCAGGGGGTGTCTAACTCTGATCCTTCCTTGCTAACCCCTTCATTGGCGATTCTATCTACCAGGCTGTTTGCTGACCTGCGTACCCACCGCAACTCCATTGTGTTCATCTTTTGTAGATGTTCCTAGATTTTTTGCAGGGAGTGTGCCAAGCACCAGTGTCTCTGGACTTTGCCCACCTTGGTACCATTTTGGAGTCTCTTCACCGTGTTGATTACCATATTGGATTCACCTTCCATGATACTGTTTGTCATCCTTTCACGGCTTAGAATCTCGAAGCCGATCTCTAGGGCTATGAATTCCACAACATTGTTAGTTGACTTTCCCATACTCCTAGCGTACAGTCAAATTATTTTTTCGCCACTATCCCTGATAACCCCACCCATTCCTGTCATGCTTGGGTTTCCTTTTGTCGCTCTGTCAAAATTCAACTTGAGGAACCCTGCTGGAGGGGGGCTCCAGCTACGCACGCCTAGTTGGAGTTGCGGTGGTCTTCCCATTTGTGTGTGGTTGCACCCATTTTCTAGATGGAAAGCTTCTAGAACTCTTGAGTCCCGACCTGCAAGTTGCGCTTTCCCATGCTGGTAGTTGCGGCTCTGCACCGTTTCTCTGATCATGGAGATTATTTTTTCTTTGATTTTCCCTTGCGGAAGACTTTCATTCTTGAAGATGCGTCAGTTCCTTTCTTTCCAAATTGTCCATATGATCATCCACGGAATGAGAGTCTAGCAAAGATTCACCTCTTCATTTTCATTGTCACTCTCCTGCTAGTTGTTGATGGTTGTGCATATGTTACCTCGTGTCCTATTGGACTGTCGAAAGATACATGTCGCCCAGTCCCAGATCTCTGCTGTGTAGATACATTCATCGAGGAGATGATTCATTGTTTCTTCCTTAGTTTGACAGAGGTGGCACCGTGACGGGCCTATGAAACCCCTTTTCCTTAGGTTTTCCAAGGTTAGAATTCGGTTGTGAAGTACTAACCATTTGAAAATTTTAATTTTTGGCCACTGGGGGCTGCTCCAGAGCTTATCCCATAGTTGTGCTGGGTCGACTTGGTCTTGATCCATGATGTACTGTCGAGATTCCTTCAGGTTGAATTCCCCACCATTTTTTCGGCCCCATCTTAATTGGTCTTCTCCATCTAAGACTACAACTTTCCTTTTCCTCATTTCCTCCTCCATCTCTTTCGCGATGGTTGTGGTCCGATCGCTAGTTTGGGAAATGAAGTTTTCCCAAATTCTCCATCTGTTTTGATCTGTTTCTTGCTTCCAATAGTGGTGGATGTTGGTTTTGCCTTGCGTGATCATGTCCTGTTGGAGTTCCTCCCTGTTCGGTTTTCCCATCTTGGGTTCCTATTGCCAGGCATCCTCCCAGAATCTAGTTATTTTACCATTCCTTACTTCCCAAAAGCTGTGTGTCTGGACCCAGGTCTTGTTGCACCAAGCTAGGTTCCAGATGGTTGATCCCTCCTTGGTGCCCATAACGCGAATTCGGTCCTGGTTGTTTATGTCTGGGGAATACTTGGCCTTCCATAGGGTTGCCCACGAGATAGAAGTTTATTTGACCCATCCCCACCAGATTTTCACCCCATAGGCTTCGTTAGTTACTTGTGGGTCTTGTAGCCCCAATCCGCCTTTGCCTTTTTGCTTGCAAACCTTCTCCCAGGCCACCAGGGCCCATTTTTTCTTAGTTTTCGCTCCTCGCCATAGGAAGTCCCTTTCTTTGGTCTTTATTTTTTGTAGTATCCCTTTGGGGGTGGGAAATACAGATAGCACATAGGTTGGAATTGCTTGCAGAACCACCTTGGTCAGTACCAATCTCCCCACTAGGTTGAGGGATCTGTACGTCCAATTTTTCACCCTTTCCTGTAGCTTGTTGATCACTCCTTCCCAAGTTGCCATTTTGTAAGCTCTGTCCGTCAGGGGGATGCCTAGGTATTTAGTTGGGAGAGTTTTGTGCTCAAAACCCAACATATCTACCTGGTTCCTTTGGATTGCAGGGTTGGTGTTGAAAAAGTAGATCATCGATTTGGAGTGGTTAATCTCGGCTCCCGAGGCTTCCCCAAACTCCTCTAATATCCTTTTGAACGTTTTTGCTTCCTTGACCATGGGTATGCCATGGAGTAAGGTGTCATCCATGAACTGTTGGTGTGTGGAAGTAGGGCAGTTTCGAAAGTTTTGAGGCCTGTGATTTCTCCTGCTGTTGTTGCGCTTTTAATGCTCCGACTGAGACCTTCCATCATCAGGATGAACAGGAAGGGGGAAAGCGGGTCTTCCTGTCTAATGCCTCTAGTAGGCCAGAAGGGTTTGGTTGGGGTTCCATTTATCAAGAGCTAGAAACTAGTCGTTGAGACTAAATTGACAATCCAGTTGATCCAGTGTTGGGTGAAACCAAAGGCTTCCAGAATCTTAACCATGTAGTGCCAGCTAATTTTGTCATAGGATTTTGCTAGGTCAAGTTGAATTATCATCCCCCCTCTCCTCTAGATTTTCAGGGTGTGTATTAGCTCATGATCGTGGATGATGTTGTCCATGATTTTTCGTCCTTCCACAAAACCCGCATGTTCTTGTGAAATCGGTGTGGGTAGGAGGGGTTCCAATCTATTGGCTATGACTTTAGAGATTATCTTATAAACCACATTTCACAGTGCTATGGGTTTGTAGCGGTCAGAGGTCCTTGCTTCATTTTCTTTGGGGATTAGGGTTATCATTGTGGCATTTAACACTTTTAGGATGGAGGCCGACCGTCTGGATTCCTCCACCACCCTATAAACATCATATTTGACCACTTCCCAACAGGGTTTGAATAATTCCACTGTAAAACCATCTAGACCCGGGCTTTCCCATTGGGCATCTTCTGGATCACTTGATATATTTCCTCTTTAGCTATGGGTTTATTTAGGTTGTTATTCTGTTCCTTGGTGACTAGTCGGGGGATGTGTTGTGTAATCCTCTGGATGGCCTCTGTTCGGTCTTTGTTGGGTTCCTGGGCTAGCCCATGGAAGTGACTTACTAGGGTATTTTTGATTTCCTTGTGGGATTCTTGCTCAATCCCATCGTGATCCTTAATTTTAAGGATTTTGTTGTGGGCTCTTCTGGAAATGATTGTTCTATGAAAAAACTTGGTGTTCCTCTCTCCTTCCTTTATCCATCTGATTCGGAACTTTTTACACTATAGAATTTCTTCCTGTTGGCATCTTCCTTCCCATTCCTGGGTCATTTGGATCTCTTCCTTTTTTCGATCCTCTGTGTAGCCCTCCGCTATGCAAACTTCCTGGAGTCTTCGCATTCCGTTCTCAATGTTTTTCTTCTCTTGGTTTATGTTGCCAAAGATTTCCTTGTTCCACTCAATGAGATTATATTTGATGTACTTTAGTTTCTTATAGAGTTTGAACATCCGTCTACCTTGATTTGGTTGTTCCTCCCTCCACCACTGGTTGATGTTCTCCTTGAAGGTGGGGTGTTCAATACAAAATTTCTCAAATCTGAAAGGTCTATTCTTCGAGGTCGTTGGGAAGTCTGCTTCCAGTTGGACTGGCCAATGATCAGAGCCTCCCCAGGGAAGGATGCTGCAATCTAATGTTAGCCCCTGCATAATGATGGATTCCAAAATCAAGAATCTGTCCAGTCTTGTCACAAACTGATGTTGATTTATCCGTTTATTGTTCTAAGTGAAGTGTCTGTTATTGGTTCTGATGTCCAGCATCTCTGTTGTGTCTATGAATGTTGAGAATTCTTTCACATCTCTGTCCAACCTCTTGGTGCCTCCTTTTTTTCCGCAAGTGATGTGATGATGTTGAAGTCCCCTGCCAGGATCCAGTGGAGGTTGCTGGAGTGGGTTTTTATGTCTTCTAGGTCGAGAACCATTCTTCTCTTTTCCTCTAGTAGCCGAGGTCCATACACATTACTGCATAGAATCATCTCTATATTCCCAATGAGTTGCATGTTAACCGAAAGCGGTGCCTGGTAGCCTCGACTGCTATTAGGTTCATCACTTGTAAATTCCACAAGGTGAGAATTCCTCCTGCCATCTCCTGTCCTTCGACAACAAACATCTTGTACTTGCTCCAGTGTTTTTTCGCGATTGTTTCCATTCTGTCTACAGTGCATTTTCTCTCTTGGATGAAACAAAGGTCTGGTTGTTCCTTCCTAAGTCTATTTCTAAGGATTCTCTGCTTTCGTGGGCTGTTTAGGCATCTTATATTCCATGTTATAATCTTCATTTAAACATGTGGGGGGGAGTTGGGAAAGATCTTTTTGATCTTACCTGAGTTAATCAGCAGGGCTCCTAGTTCCTGTAGGGCGACGCTATTTGATTTCCTAACTTTTTTCCTTCTCGTCTGCTTGGGTAAGAGTTGTGGTTGTCCTTCGCCTGCTTTGATTCCTAGGTGTCCTATCTCCTCGTGTGTGTGCTTGAGACCTCTGGATTTGGCTTCCTCCCTTAGGAGGAACATGTATTGGATGTGATCTAGTTGCTCCGCTGGTACATTGTCTGTGCCCTGCCATTTCCATTGCTCCAATATGTTTGGGAGATCGATCCCTTCTTGTTTCACAATGTCTCTGACATCAGGATATTTTGTTCCTACCTTGCTTGGAGTCATTTCCGCATCTTTGTCTACCTCTTGCATGGGGTGGGGGTATCTCTAGTTTCTCTGTCCATAGGAGTTGTGCTACTCCCCTGTCCCATCCCTTTTCTTAGGCTATCTGTACCCTCATTTGTAGATTGTTTCATGTCTTCGTTAGCTTTTGTTTTTTCCTTTCATCCTTCCTCCTCTTTGTTGGTCTTGTCCCATCCTTCTACTTTATTCCTGGCCTCTAGGTTTCTCCATGTTGGGGCTTTGTTGTGCTTCTTGTTAGCTTTGTTTCTGCGGTTTGGTTTTATAAACCCATCTTCGTCCTGCTATTGTTTGGTGTTATCCGCTTCCTGTTTTTTAATGATTGGACATTCTCTGATTAGGTGTCCATGTTCATGACATATCCGACATCTAAAGGGGATCTTCTCATAGTCAATATTTTGTATCCATTCCTCATCCCTGAATTCCAGGCTTATGGCTTCTGGGAGTGCCTCCGACACATCCATCTCTATGCAGATTCTTGTATAGGAGGTGTATCGTCATTTTAGGGTTTCTTCTGATGTCTTCACGTATTTTCCCAATTTATTCCCTATTGCTTCAAAGGTGGATGGTAGCCAATAATCTAAAGGGAAGGAGTAAATTCTCAGCCATACCGGTACATTTTTGAAGGTTTCTTTTTCTGGGGAGAAGTTTTCCTTCCATGATCGCATGTATAGGCCTGTTGAGGCGTGGAAGTATGGCCCCTCCTCAAAGATCTTATCTCTATCTTCCAGGTTCATGAAGACTGCTGTAAAGAAGCCTTTCGATCCCAGGTGAAGATCCACTTCTCCGCTTGGCTTCCATTGATATTTAATCCAGTTGCGCAACATTCTTCCTGTGGGCCACAACCCCATAAACTTGCATATTAGTGCATGCGTCTTCATCTAGTCTCTGTAGAGTTGCATTTGCGGATCGTCCAGTATTACCTTGGGCATCATTGTTGTCTTTGTCTTACATGGGTTGCACCCTTCTACTCCGTTGGGGCTCGTCGTTTCTTGCGCAGTATTTTGAGGTTCTCTGGCTTCTTTTCCCATGCCGTCACTTTTCCTCTGGTTACTTTCCTTACTCTTTTCCGGTTCCGATCTCGAGGTGCTTGTCATTGGTGCCTTGAAACCTACGCCTCGTGGGCCTTTTCCTATGTCTACTACTACCTTCTTGTATGAGGGGGTTCCATTACCGCCCCCCTTGGTACTCATGTTGTCCTCTACATTGGCCGCGTCTAACAAACCCTAGCTTGCAGTTGCACCAGTCCCAAATATTTATGCATTGCCAAGAGTATACAAGGAAATCTACTTTTCCAATAAAAAATTCCAAATATACAAAATAGAGCATTCATAGATGTCATACAAAAATTGAGGAACATGGTTATTTAACTTCTAATTATTGCACATAGGAAAACACTTAATCCCTACAAAAAAATATTTCTTAATAGATTATAATCTACATCTAGAACAATCATCGACATAATTTCCCAATAAGTTGAGACAAACAATTGGAAAACTGAGGGTGTTCATAAAAATAATGCATGTTAGTTTCAACACGCTATTTCATATATATATATATATATATAACCAAATACATGAGCTGCTAGAAACAAGATCTCCTTGTTCATATGATAGGCTAAATGCCATTTCAAACCATATCCTCATCAAACACTATAACCCAAATACAATTTCTAGTTATTCATTATTATGTCCCTGCCATAGAAGTGACATTATTTTTTGGGTGATTTCTATTATTTGAGTGCATTGTTTTCAAGGCGTTTAAACATGGTTTAAGGTAAAGTTTCATTGCTTGACATTAGCATTGGGTACGTGAGCCAGGGGGTGGCGGCAGGATGTCGCCACGCCATTAATGTTGTGCATTAATGATTGTTTGACATTCCAGTCCCCAACGAGTATACGTGTCATACTTTGTGTCAACCCCCATTAATGCTTTGCATTCGTGTTTGCTCTAAAACGTTGATTAGAGTTCCTCACAACAAGAAATCAACTCAGATGTTGTAGAAGGTGTTATAGGTGGGTCTTGCTGTCGATATTATTACCCAGGTGGTCACAAGGTGGTAGATAAGCTAGATAAGTCGGATCAAACGAATAATTTATGGCTTCATTTCGGCTTTTGTGGCAGGATCGTTCAATTGTTTCTCATTATTCAATCTGAGCATTGTTTTGTCCGACGAGGTGAGAAGAGCCCAGTCTCCAATTACCGACGATGAAGAATAATTATCGGTTGTTGTGATCACAGGGAAAAGGAGGATGCCTTATATTTGAGAGCCATGTGAGGTCAGTGCGTTCAAGGTAGTGTGTTGATCATGGTTTCCCATAGAGCCTGCGGATGACCTCCTCGATTCCGTTTCCAGTGGTGTCATGGGATATATTCTGCATCATGCTTACTTATTAAATTCAGAGCCCAATGATACGATATCACCAGAGTATTTGCCTTATATTTGAAAAAAATGGTGATTCCATCAGGGTTTTCTGCATTATGGTACAATGCCTTATAATTTGTTTCTTGAAGAGTATGATAATCCTCGAAGTTTAGGTTTCTCACATTATTTATATTAATCTACGATATTCTGTTAATTTGATTAGTTCATGACAAATGCTATTTTCATTTAACTTTATTAATGGTGTGATATGATTTGTTTTTTAATTTTATAGGTGGTTTGTCTGTGCAAAATAGTTGATGGAGTTGGATGGGAATGGGATGAATGGAATCTACTGGAATAGACATTCAACTATGCCTATTCTAGTATTTGTGTTGTTTGATTATGTGAGTGTATGGAAGCTCTTCCAATGTGGTTTATGTGACTTATTGTGGTTTGTGTTTGTGTTTGTTTCATGTCATAAGTATGGTGTTTGTGTTATATATGTGAAATTGTCAAGTTATAAAGGTTGGCGGTTGAATTGGATATGAATGTGCAGGAGCTTGGAGACGATTGAAGAAATAGAGTTGAGAATTGGGAGTTGAATCACCTCACCACGTTGGACGCGGGTTCCTATTCCAGTGAGGTATCATAATTTATTGTTCTCTTCTTTTCTTGGCTTAGCTCTGTTCCGCTCATCTCTGTGGATGGTAGGCACGCTTTCTTCCCTTTTAGTAAATTAAATATTATTATATTTTTGTAGCTCTTCTCTTGGACTTATCTAAATTAAATGTTATTATCGAGTTCATATCTTTGTATCTTGAAGACAAGATCCAAAATAAGAGTCGTGAATGACAAAGAGTTGATTTCCTACCCTCAGCCATCGACTGTAGGCATGCAAGTACACATTATTCCCTTTTCTCGGTTGAAAGAATCGTCAATGTTAAATAAATTGTTTCATAATAGAGGGTTTTCTTAGTGGTTTGCGAGGAGGCTTGGGTTGCGTTGGTTTACAATTTACTGAGGAGATGTTGGGTTGATTTGAATCTGCTGGAGTATAAATAAGAAAAATCTGAGCTGACAACCACACTGGATGTTCAGTCGGGTATTATAATTTCATGTTCCTTTCTTAGCTCCACTCTCAACCAACACTTTCTTTTCCCTTCTATTAAATAAAATATTATTATATTCATTTGTCTCTAACTCCGCTCTTTTTCACCTTCCTTCCTTTTTAAACTAAATATGGTTATTATGATATCAAAGCGGAGGCAGTTAAAATTTTTGTACTTGCTTTGCGTGGAGTTGGATTATGTGAGGCAATTTGGAATTGGTGGATAGGAAACTAGGTAGGTACATATTTTTCCATTCATTTTCTTCCTTTAGCAACATAGAAAACAACTACCCTGAATAGACTTAGTCATCTCAAGCTTCAATAACAATTTAGTTTACACGCTCACAAATAGTAGTGAGCTCATATAGTTTTAGATGTTATTGTTGCTCGAGTGGTTTTGACATTTTTGAAGGAAAGCTAAATTTGTGTTTCACAAGAGTTTAATATACATATGACAAATGGTCTTCGGTACTTTTAATTTAGGACAAAAGTAATGGTGTGTAAATTGATAATTTTCCAATGTTTATAAAAATGTAGAATAATAATTTTAGAAGAATAATTTCAAGCAATTTTGTAAATGTCATGATCACATATGGATGTATAAATTTACACCATAGAGTAAGATTAAAATAATTCCTAAACGAATTTATAAACATGGTGAAAGGGTGACATGATGTAGTTTGGAATGTTATCGTTTCTTTAGTAGCTTAGGAGTATAAACAAGAAAAATCGAAAAAATTGTGTTGACGTTCCAATAAGGTATTATAATTTATTGTTCGTTTCTTGGCACGACTCTCAACATGCACTTTCTTTTCTAAAGTAAATTAAATATTATTATATTCATTAGGTTTTGACTCCGCTCTCCCATGCCTTCCTTTCTTTTTAAACTAAATGTGGTTATTATGATATTAGAGTAGAGGCAGTAAAAATTTTCGTGTTTACCTCGCGCGAAGTTGGATTATGTAAGGTTTTGGATTGACCACAACATAATGGAGTGATTTAGGCCTAGCCATCTCTTATCTAAACGAATGATTGTAGTGTGTAATAAATTTTATTAGACAATAATAATTGAAAAAACATTTGGACTCTTATTTGATTCAAAAGGCTCTCTTCAAGTAATTCTCGGTTTGCACTTCACTATCTACGACTAACCTATTCAGTGCCATGAAATACTCATTTAAAATTCCAATTGTGTGTGGTTGCCAAAACTGAATTTCGTCGTTAACATACAATGAATGGGCAAACATTCATTGCAATTCCATGGAAAGTAAATTGTTTAAATATCAGTGAGTCGGCGACATTAAGCATCGTCACATGATATCAATTCCTACCGCTAAAACAATGGATTTTTTTATCAAAATTTCTTGGGGTACCGTAATAAAGTAAAATCTTTAGAACATTTTATTTATATTTGGAATGCACCAAATTGGGAAAAAATGTTGATTGTAAATCTCTGTGTTGTTTCTTTCTTTGTCTGATTGTAATTGGAATGGCAGATTGGAACGGCAAATGGAAAATGAACCAATCACTTCCCACTTCTTTGTTTGATTGTAATTAGAATCGTAGATGAACCAATCACTCCCCACTTCTTTACGTGGACATGGAACCCAGTGAAATCCAATCGAATCCATATGCGTATGCATACCAACAAATTTCAATAGAATTGAAGCATACCTCCCCTGCCCCTTAACATTTAGTGACTAAGAAAGAAAAATAAGAGATTTAGTGATGTCGACCTAATGTCGATTTTCACATGCTAACACTTGTAGGACAAAAAGTATTAACATTAAGTTGTTATGTGTGGTGAATTGTGATTATACAAATCTGGACGAAAAGACAATTTTCAGTTGCAAAGAGATCCAAAAATGTTGTCTGTTGAAGAGGAGCAGGTAAAACTATTGAAACTGTTGTCAAAATTCCTTTGGAAATTTTGCATATTCTTTGTATTCTCTTGAACTCCAAATAGATTGATCAATAGATCAAATCAAAACCTTGGTATATGGAAGGGGCATTGCCACGTCTATCTTGTTAAACAATATAGCTATGAAAAGTTATTTTGTAACCACGAACCTGAGAAAGAGGATTCGAGAAATCTGTCTAGTAATCGTCACACAAAATTCCTTTGCAAGTCACAATCATAGCAATAAATCCCTTTATAGCTTAAATGAGCCAAAATGCAAAATGCCAAGATTGTACTCAAAATCACACACACATAAACATGTACAGTTCCAAAAGAAGATTAAGTACAACAACCATGCCTTGTTGTTGAGGAAAGAATTACTACTATTAAATAGGAATTGAATTTAATACTTAGATATACATTTACACAAATCTAAATAACATGTAACTCAACAATATTTTCAAAAAAAAAACTCTCTTTGTCATTCTCTTCCTTGGAAGAATAGAAACAATTTTAACATTGTGGTTAAACTACACCAATTTCTTGTAACCAATCATGAAAAGAAAAATAAAAAATGGTGTAGGTGACAAGATCATGCATCAATGCATATGATAAACACTCAACCTTGAATTATGTTATTTCTATTAAAATAGTAAACAAAATTTAATTATTGACACACACAGGTACAGAGAACCTCCAAAACAAAAATAAAACACTTATTTGCTTCTTCACAGCCATGCATATTTGATAAAAATATATATAAAGGATTACCAGAACATAGATGAAAAACTTATTTGTTTGAATATTGCAGACCAGGTAATTGACTAAAGCATAGAAATTTTCCACCCAACTATAGGTAGTTCGTTGCGGACACCACCTCCTAGCCGGGTTATCATACCACCAGGGTGATGAAGGAAAACTCAAAAAATTTTCTCCAAATATTATCTCATCCAAGAACATTGACATGACTAAATAGGAAACCCCATTGTTGAATATTTTTTTTTCAATCTCCCAGGTAGACCATCACTAACACTCACAATACCTGCATCGCACAACACAAGGAAGGAACTTCCTTCTCTCCTCAACAATCCCTCAAAATTTATCTTCGCTCCCGTGCTCTTGAGTGTGGACATAGAAAGTCCAACTACTTCCCATTATGAGATTGAACTCTAGCTAGTGTTTTCCAAGTTCTTGGATAATATTATGATCAACTTTGTTTTGGAAGAACCAAGTTGTATTTTAGATCAATCCGGTCTCTATCTCTACACACCATTCTATGTTTCTTTTCTCTCTAGTTTTCTCCCTTCTCCTCTTCTTCCCAAGGTTTTAATGACTTTATTTCATGGTCTCTTTAATATCATAGTATGACAACCTGATGTTTTTAGAAAGAACTCTCATTTTTTTCTTCTATATCTTCTCCAAGAATTGGCCTCCCTCCCCCAATTTGAATTCCTCTCTTTTCAACAATGAAATATCCATAACAAGAGTCTTAAAAAAACTTATTTTTAGTTCCAAAAATGTAGGGGTCCAGTTTCCCAAATTATAGAAAGTGATGGATTAGGTCTGGGAATCTGTTTCATCCACTCCTATTATCCCCAATTTGGACTACAGGCTAAGATCAATAGTGTGAAGGTTAATGAAAAAATGAGTATAAAAATGACATAGGATTATATACATGTAGAATTCCATGGGGAAAATGGAGGAGGAGATTGAAAATGGAGGTGAATAGGGTTCTTGGTGGGTCATGGTACCCAATTAAATCTAGGACGTCAACATTTAAATTGGGATCGATGCTCTGGGGTGATGGACATATATAATCTTTTCGTGGATTTTTCTGAGGACACATTGTCAGATTCAACAATCTTTATTAACCCTTCAGTTAATTTGCATAGGTTTCAATCTACGGGGGAGGTAAGTTCCTTTGCTTTGGATAGAGGTAGGGGGGTCCCTCTGTTAGATTCGGGTTAAGTTAGATCATTTGTTTGTGGTTCTAATGCTCCACCAGGGTCCCCCTGTATGGATCGGGTATCAGGTTTTGAATTCAATCAGGAGGTACATTTGAAAGAAATGCCAAAGAATCGAGGGTCTCCAATTCATGCATTTACATCCTTTGATTGGGTCCCTTTGAGTTCTACATTAGCACAAGAAAATAGTCGGAAAGGTGGTGGATCGCCTAGTGGAACAAACTCAGGATTTCAGTGGGGTGTTGGAGAGAAAGGTGGTCTCCAGAGCACGGAATGAAAGCACAGGAGAATAGTTAAATATCGTGGAGGTGATGAAGTGATAGTTATTGGAGAAGATCTAAAGGTTTCCCAAATATTGGACCTTGAAGGTGGAGCTATCATGGGTGAGTTTTGTGGAAGATGAATGTCTCTGAAAACTATTAATCTCTGGATGGAAGCAGAATGGGGGACAATCCTGGGATATCTACTCATTTGTCATTTACTTTCTCATGGATGGATGGGGGTTATTTTTTGGTATAATGGTAATGAAAACTTGATTTTAGCAGGGAATTGGTACTGGGATCGCCATCTTCTATGCTCCAAACCATGGCATCTGCCTTTTGATTCCAGTGAGGAGGTATTATCCAGAATGCCAACCTGAATAAAAATTCCTAATATACCTTTGTAATTTTGTTCGGATGCGGGCTTAAAGACAATAGTTGAGGTTTTGGGTTCATCTATTACTTCTAACACGATCTACAAAACTTATAATTACCTCTTAGTGGAAAATATTTTAGTGGCTTTAGATCTAAGAAAGAGGTCGTTTGAATCTATGGAGATTGTACTGGGTGATAAGTTGTATACCCAACAGTCGGATTACCTAAATGTTCCATTTCATTCTTCTCACTTCCATGAGATGGGACATATACAAGTAGATTGTGACCTTTTCCTCCAAATATTTTCACATGTAGGTGGTCATACAGGGTTGTGTGATGAGTAGGACAGGCCTTTCAGGGATTTGGTGGAGGGGACTTAAGACAATGTTGAACCTATATGTGAAGAAAAACCCTCGGAGTAAGTCATGGAGTCTATGAATATTCACTCACATTTGATTGGTCGTGTTGGAAATTAAACATATCCAATCTTTGATGATGTTATATGCTTTGAGGAGGAGAATATTATAAAAATCTTGGCAGGCAATTTGGAGCTCTCTACTCTGTAATGGTGTAAGTTGGAGGACTTATGGAATGATAGTGTGAAGGAGACTTGGGTTTTCAGTGAGTCATCCTCTCATATTCTCTTGAAATCATGTAAATATTCCATTCCACCTGGAATATGTATGTCATAGGGTGAGGGTGAGTCGAGTACAGGATATCTGGTACAAAATGTGCTTCAATTGTTTGTCCTATGGATTGGGGATTGAATGATTGCTTAGATGATATGAAGCAATCCTCTAGTGTCTCTCCTGGGGATCCTTCTAGTTTTCATAATGACACCCTTTCATGTATGTTGTCCATCTTCTCAAGACAAAACCCCTACCTCCTTAGACATCGTGGTCTTGCATGTAATTTTGGCCTTTCAGGGGGTCTTGGGTTTGATGGTACGAAGGAGGTGGGTCATTCAAAGGATGGGTGGAAGTATACACTAAAACATGCTTAGGAATGTGCATCGCGCGAAGTGTTTCAAGGGAGGAAGAAACTTATTCTCAGGGGTCTTTAGAGCAAGCATGACCCCAAAGAGAGATTTTCCATGATAATTATGTTTGTAAATATCTGTGGCTTAGGGGCGAGAGCCAAAAAAATATCCTTGAAATACTTATGGATGTGGCCATGCTAGATATAATCTTGATTCAAGAGAATATGGATCATTTCGAGACATTTTCCTCTAATTTAGAGAGACTTTTTCTTGGATGGGGATTTGTTGGCATTGATTATGCAGGGATTTATGAAGGTCTTATTACTGGTTTTTCTTCAAAATTTGAGCTTACAAACAGTTATTCTATTGATTCAATACTATTTACAAATTTTTGTTGCAAAGAATTATATCGATCATTCTCCATTCTAAACTTATATGGTCCTTACGATGAGAAATAGTTCTTTTGGGAAAGGTTGTTTGGATTCAGTTTTATTATATCTAATAGGTTAATTATTGGTGGAGACCGCAATTTCACTATCAATAGGGATGAAATTTGGGGGATATCATGTTGGGAGGACAAGTTGGATTTTTCTTTTATAGATAAGATGGAGAGGGTTGGTCTGGTTGACGTGTAACCTATCCAATTGAGGTCGGCTAGGTCCAATAATATGAGTAGGGAAGAGGGAATTTAAAAAAGGATAGAAAAAATTCTTTTTCCAGAAAACTTTATGTAAGAAATAGGGGCATATGGTTTATGGGTGGGGCCAGTCTGATGCTCTGACCATTACCTGATTCTCCTAGAATTGGGTAGACCCTATGGTAAACCGGGATCCCCTCTCAAATACATTCCAGTTGGATATATATGGAGTAATTCTGAAGCCTCATTTGTAATAATTGGGAATTGTTCTAGGCAAATGGGGGTGTGTTTGTTAGTGCACATTTCATCACAAATTTACAAAAATTAAAAGGGAAAGCTTCAATTTGGGCCAGGGAGCGAAAGATTTCAAATGAAAGCGCCATGGGGGCGCTGGAAGGTGAGCTTAAAACCTTGTATTCTCAAATGAAAGAAGGGGGGCTCGGTTCCTCTACTGAACTAGAATGATGTAGATCGCTAGAAGCAAGGAGATATAATTTTATGTTGGAACAGAAAAAAAATTGGAGGATCAAGAGTAGGGCACTTTGGATAGAGGTGGGAGATTAGAACACAAAATTCTTCCAAAAATTTGATAACCACAAGAAAAATTTCAATTCTATATGGGATCTAAAGGACTCACAAGGGAATAATAAAAGGGGTTTCACAGAGTTGGTCGACCTGGGGGTGAATCCATTTATTCTTCTCCCATCATAGAGCCAGAGAATGCTAAAGAAGATACAGGTGCATGACAAGAAAAAAATGCTCATCATGTAAGACAAACTCAGAAGAAGAAGAATGTGAAGTGGATATTGAGGCAAAATTTAACTACGCCTTCACACAACTAAGAAAAGCAAAGAAGGAAAACCAGTTCCTCAAGGAAGAATTGATTAAGCTAAAGGAAAGTCCTCAAAACTTGGAAGAAGTACATCAGATTATTATAGGTTTACAGGACCAGTTGAAAGAAGCCAAAAAAATTGAAGAAATGCTCAAGAGTCAGAAGCAGTACATGGAAGCCAAAATAGTAGCATAAAAGGAGGAAGCAGAAAAGAGAGAGAAGATATTGATAGATCATCTCAAGGAAATAACTAAGGACCTAAATAAGCTTGAAGCATAATTTGTTAAAGAACAAATAAGACTTGTAAATGAAATCATCTCCTTGAAGATCCAACTTGAATAAGAAAAGCGAACAAAAGAAGTAATGAAGAGTCAGGTGATGAAGAAAGAAGAAGGGGTTGAGAAGCTTGAAGAAGAAGTTGTCACATTAAGATCTAAAATCGTCAAGCTCGGCAAGAATGATGAAGAGACAGAAAAATCCACATCATTAGTAGATAATGTCGAAGAGAAGCACTCTAAGTTGTCAGAAAAGAAGAATGAAGAAAAGAGTAAGAGTTATGCAGAAGTACTCAAGGGAAGGAATCACAGTGATCAAGAATCAAAGAAAAATGATAAAGATGCATTTTCAAGAAGATCCTACAGATTCAGGCCACAAAGAAGATTCAATCATGATCATGATCATCCAAGGTAGGGATTCATAAGCACTACACCACAAAGAACACCATTCACTCCCAGGTATGTAAATTTCTTTTATGGTCATTGTTTTTATTGTACTAACTTTGGACATAAAGTTGCATATTACAAGACTTACAAAAGAAATGTTCAGATAATAAATACTTATGTGGCTCCACACAATATTGAATGTTACAAATGCCACAATTATGGTCACATAGATCGTGATTGTAGAATCATGATGGGTACTTCTATGAAAGAGAAAATTGATATAAGATATAAGAAACTGTGGAAAAGAAAACAAGAATAGGTAAAGAAAGATAAGATAAATGAAGGACACCCAAAATTCATACTCTCAGGATTGGCAATAGTAAAAGATCAATAAAAATCTACATGAAAAAAGGAAGATGTCAAATACAAGAAGATTTGGAGAAGAAATGGAAAACAAGAAGAACAGGTGAATAAAGACCATGTCCCAGAGATCGTAGGATTTGCAGTAGTACGAGAAAAAAAAGAAGAACATATTCACGAGATTGTACTTTCAGGAATTGAAGTGCGAGATCAATCCACAGGCTGAAAGGAAGAAGTTAGAGTTCAAAGAGATGATGAGTCTATAGATGAAGAGGAAGATTACTCTGCATCATAGCAGTTATTTTTCTGATTCGCCTATCTTGGAGACTCCTAGTAAATGTGAATATTGAACAGGGGGAGTCAGTGTTGTAGCTACTACAAATCAAAGAACCATCTTTCGAGCAATATGAAGTGATTACAAAGACAGACTCAAAGCAGTCAGATAGAAAAAGTACAGAGTAACATATTGATCGATTGAGAAGTAGTGTTCCCACACAGGTATCAGTTAGCAGTTACAGAGGAAGAATTTTATGATTATATTGCACGTGTGTAGTCGGGAAGGGATATCTTCAGTACAAGTTTTTCTAGACATGCAGAGTTTGATGAGCAGATAGATCATATCAGTAAACATATTTGATTCGGTCTGATAAATAGGAACATGTGATGATCAGTTGTAGCATATTCAGGTGAAGCCTTCATGATAGTTCAGTGACATATGGGTCAACATTGTGGATAGTTGAGTAGCAGGGTTATGAACAAATTGTGACATATGAAAAAAGATGGATTTGTGAGATGCTTAGCAAGTACAGGAAACACGGGTCAAATGCATAACAACATATTTACAATTGGAATCAGTGGAATCAATTATTCACAGAAAGGAAAAGTAGTGAAAGGCACAACAGAACAGGAAAAGAGAATCTGTCAGCATAAGCTATATCAACAGAAGGAAATCATTAAACAATGTGGTCAAGTAAACATGACAAGTGATTCAAGAAATAAAGTAATGAATGCCTTTTATATATGTCAGTAAATTTCAATAGGAAGCACCAATGGACAATAAGCAACACTGGAAGTGAGGAAAGGAAACATATACATGTAGACTTACATTGATCTACACGATATCTTGTAGAGAAGTCAAAGGAAGAGAAATCATCAGAGAAATAGATATAGAAAGGAAAATCAGTAGCATACAAACGAGGAGACATACCCATAGGGGGAGCTATTATTTTTCCCATGATTGATTGGAGTAGGTACAATGTCAGGAGGAGACATACCGACAGGGGGAGTTAACCTTTGGTCAAAGAGGAACATAAGGATAGAGGCATGAAGACATGGGGATCATTCCCAAGGGGAGATACCCTTTTCTATTGATGTCAAAGGGGGAGATATAGAAACAATGATGAAGAGCGATGATCACAAGGGAGCATGAACATTCATGTTGTCATGTCTAAGTGTTGGCATGAATTATGGTGTTGAAATCAATGCCAAAGGGGGAGATTGTTATATAGTTGGTTGTCATTGATGTCAACCCTTAGTGAGTGATCTTGGAGATTGATGTCAACACTTAGAGATTGATGTCAACCCTTGAAGAAGTTTGGAATCCCCAGAGATGTGGACGAGATCATTGGGCATTTTTTTTTATCATTTGTATGATCGAGGTTGATTGTGAGTTAGTTGATGTCGGCATATGTGATGGATACATTTGATGAAGTCTACATGAAGCCCCAGAGGTGTGGTTATGGAGCACAAAGTTTGTTGAGGAATATGGTCATGAAGGATAGTGAAAATTTAGGTAAGATACTCATAGATGGACATAACTCATCATTTCATTTCTGGTGATATGTGGAATGCCACATGGTTCTTCACGGTTAGGGAGATATGGCCTTGTAAAGTTGGAATCTCCAAAGAGTGGTCAAGAAGCCCCCCTAGTTGGTTACAAGTATTAGTCAAAGGGTAAAGTGGTTGCAACAAGAAATACCTAAAGTAAGGAGAGAGGTTACTATGAAAAAGTATATAAACACCTCAAGGAGTCTCTCATAAGCATATACACTTACATTGAATGTTTATCTTGTGCATGTTATGGTTATATTTTTATTGGCTACTCTGAGGTTAAATATGATGTCAAGTATGAAGTTACGAAGGAAGGTCGAAGGTGAAAGTATCAGAGATGCAGAAACTTTGAGTAACCCTAGTTTTTTAGGCATCCGCAAGTTGTAGGTTAGAAGGGCATGGATCTACACGATCTGCAGTGGAGAAAAGCACAGATATTCGGGGTAGTAGTAAAGGAAGTCGCGGCTCTATGAAAATATTGTGAAAGGGTGAGAAGAGATATTGGTACCTGGTTGCTAAGGACTGTGGAAGAAGTTACAGGTTAGTTTACAATACATCAGATCAGCTACAGGATCAGAGGTAAGTTTTAAGGGTTATGGTTATGGTGTTATGGTATATGCATGGTGATGATAATATGATGTTATGGTACATTGATTAGAAGCATTATTGGATATATTGGTGTATGGTTTAGTTACATGTTATGGTGCATACTTGAGGCTTGGTATATTGTGTTACGAGGTTGCATCTTGGTGATATTGAGGAGCATGCTAGAGGCATGTAATTGTGGGCTTTGGTATATGACTTGAGGCACATCATTGGATGCATAGTACATGTTGGTTGAGGTCTACTTGGTGAGAAACATTAATGGTGTTTTTGTACATGGTTGATGTGCATGGTTGGCACATGTATGTGTTGATGGTTGATGTACTTGGTGTAGTACATGGTTGATACATGGTATGGTACAGGTGTTGATGTACATTGTTGATGTGCATGGTTGATGCATAGTTTGGCACAATTGTGGTGCATGGTTGATGCATGGTTTGGTAAAGGTGATGGTGCATGGTTGATGCACTTGTTGTGGTATAGGTTGTAGTAAACAATTGATGTTTGGTATGGTACATGTTGATGGTTTGATATGGTATAGGTTGATTGTTCGGTACATGGTTGAGACACATACCTTGTGATGGTATGTTGGTGATCCTGGTACATACTTGGTAGAGGCATGCGTTGATGTTGGAAATCTAGTCGAGAGGTGTCCTTGGTATATGATCCATGTGAGAGGATCTGGTTAAGTATAGGTGACAGTGACAGGTTGGATAGGTTGATCAGTGACAGGATGATGTGACAAATTGGATACAATGACAGGTTACAATTTGTTGTGA
>JASDQU010013296.1:70523-83864 GCA_032191745.1 Picea mariana
TACAATTTCTAGTTATTCATTATTATGTCCCTGCCATAGAAGTGACATTATTTTTTGGGAGATTTCTATTATTTGAGTACATGGTTTTCAAGGCGTTTAAACATGGTTTAAGGTAAAGTTTCATTGCTTGACATTGGCATTGGGTACGGGAGCCAGGGGGTGGCGGCAGGATGTCGCCACACCATTAATGTTGTGCATTAATGATTGTCTGACATTCTAGTCCCCAACGAGTATACATGTCATACTTTGTGTCAACCCCCATTAATGCTTTGCATTCGTGTTTGCTCTAAAACGTTGATTAGAGTTCCTCACAACAGGAAATCAACTCAGATGTTGTAGAAGGTGCTATAGATGGGTCTCGCTATCAATCTTATTAACCAGGTGGTCACAAGGTGGTAGATAAGCTAGATAAGTCGAATCAAAGGAATAATTTATGGCTTCATTTCGGCTTTTGTGGCAGGATCATTCAATTGTTTCTCATTATTCAATTTGAGCATTGATTTATTTGGCGAGGTGAGAAGAGCCCAGTCTCCAATTACCGATGATGAAGAATAATTACCGGTTGTTGTGATCACAGGGCGAAGGAGGATGCCTTATATTTGAGAGCCATGTGAGGTTAGTGCATTCAAGGCGGTGTGTTGATCATGGTTTCCCATAGAGCCTCTGAATGACCTCCTCGGTTCCGTTTCCAGTGGTGTCATGGGATATATTCTGCATCATGCTTACTTATTACATTCAGAGCCCAATGATACGATATCACCAGAGTATTTGTCTTATATTTGAAAAAAATGGTGATTCCATCAAGATTTTCTGCATTATGGTATAATGCCTTATAATTTGTTTCTTGAAGAGTATGATAATCCTCGAAGTTTAGGTTTCTCACATTATTTATACTAATATACGATATTCTATTAATTTGATTAGTTCACGACAAATGTTATTTTCATTTAACTTTATTAATGGTGTGATATGATTTGTTTTTTAATTTTATAGCTGGTTTGTCTGTGCAAAATAGTCGATGGAGTTGGATGGGAATGGGATAAATGGAATCTACTGGAATAGACATTCAACTATGCCTATTCTAGTATTTGTGTTGTTTGTTTATGTGAGTGTATGGAAGTGCTTCCAATGTGGTTTATGTGACTTATTGTGGTTTGTGTTTTTGTTTGTTTCATGTCATATGTATGGTGTTTGTGTTATATATTTGAAATTGTCAAGTTATAGAGGTTGGAGGTTGAATTGGATATGAATGTGCGGGAGCTTGGAGACAATTGAAGAAATAGAGTTGAGAATTGGGAGTTGAATCACTTCACCACGTTGGACGTGGGTTCCTATTCTAGTGAGGTATCATAATTTATTATTCTCTTCTTTTCTCCGCTTAGCTCTGTTCCGCTCATCTCTGCGGATGGTAGGCATGTTTTCTTCCCTTTTAGTAAATTAAATATTATTATACTTTTGTAGCTCTTCTCTTGGACTTATCTAAATTAAATGTTATTATCGAGTTCATATCTTTGTATCTTGAAGACAAGATCCAAAATAAGAGTCGTGAATGACAAAGAGTTGAGTTCCTACCCTCAGCCATCGACTGTAGGCATGCAAGTACACATTATTCCCTTTTCTCAGTTGAAAGAACCATCAATGTTAAATAAATTGTTTCATAATAGAGGGTTTTTTTAGTGGTTTACTATGGGGCTTAGGTTGCGTTGGTTTACAATTTACCGAGGAGATGTTGGGTTGATTTGAATCTGCTGGAGTATAAATAAGAAAAATCTGAGCTGACAACCACACTGGACGTTCAGTCAGGTATTATAATTTCATGTTCCTTTCTTGGCTCCACTCTCAACAAGCACTTTCTTTTCCCTTCTATTAAATAAAATATTATTGTATTCATTTGTCTCTGACTACGCTCTTTTTCACCTTCCTTTCTTTTTAAACTAAATATGGTTATTATGATATCAAAGCGGAAGCAGTTAAACTTTTTGTACTTGCTTTGCGTGGAGTTGGCTTATGTGAGCGATTTGGAATTGGTGGATAGGAAACCAAGTAGGTACATATTTTTCCATTCATTTTCTTCCTTTAGCAACATAGAAAACAACTACCCTGAATAGACTTAGTCATCTCAAGCTTCAATAACAGTTTAGTTTACACACTCACAAATAGTAGTGAGCTCATATAGTTTTAGATGTTATTGTTGCTTGAGTGGCTTTGACATTTTTGAAGGAAAGCTGAATTTGTGTTTCAAAAGAGTTTAATATACATATAACAAATGGTCTTCAGTACTTTTAATTTAGGACAAAAGTAATGGTGTGTAAATTCATAATTTTCCAATGTTTATAAAAATGTAGAAGAATAATTTCAAGCAATTTTGTAAATGTCATGATCACATATGGACGTATAAATTTACACCGTAGAGTAAGATTAAAAGAATTGATAAACGAATTCATAAACATGGTGAAAGGGTGACATGATGTAGTTTGGAATGTTATTGTTTCTTTAGTAGCTTAGGAGTATAAACAAGAAAAATAAAAATAAAAATTGTTGACGTTCCAGTAAGGTATTATAATTTCTTGTTCCTTTCTTGGCACGGCTCTCAACATGCACTTTCTTTTCTAAAGTAAATTAAATATTATTATATTCATTAGGTTTTGACTCCACTCTACCATGCCTTCCTTTCTTTTTAAACTAAATGTGGTTATTATGATATTATAGTAGAGGCAGTAAAACTTTTCTTGTTTACCTCGCGCGAAGTTGGCTTATATAAGGTTTTGGATTGACCACAACATAAGGGAGTGATTTAGGCCTAGCCATCTCTTATCTAAACGAATGATTGTAGTGTGTAATAAATTTTATTAGACAATAATAATTGAAAAAACATTTGGACTCTTATTTGATTCAAAAGGCTCTCTTCAAGTAATTCTCGGTTTGCACTTCACTATCAACATTAACCTATTCAGTGCCATGAAATACTCATTTAAAATGTCAATTGTGTGTGGTTTCCAAAACTGAATTTCGTCGTTCACATACAGTGAATGGGCAAACATTCATTGCAATTCCATGGAAAGTAAATTGTTTAAATATCAACGAGTCAACGACATTAAGCATCGTCACATGATATCAAATCCTTGTCCTAAAACAATGGATTTTTTTATCAGAATTTCTTGGGGTACCGTAATAAAGTAAAATCTTTAGAACATTTTATTTATATTTGGAATGCACCAAATTGGGAAAACATGTTGATTGTAAATCTCTGTGTCGTTTCTTTCTTTGTCTGATTGTAATTGGAATGGCAGATTGGAACGACAGATGGAAAATGAACCAATCACTTCCCACTTCTTTGTTTGATTGTAATTGGAATCGCAGATGAACCAATCACTCCCCACTTCTTTACATGGACATGGAACCCAATGAAATCCAATCGAATCCATATGTGTATGCATACCAACAAATTTCAATAGAATTGAAGAAAACCTCCCCTCCCCTTAGCATTTAGTGACTAAGAAAGAAAAACAAAGATTTAGTGATGTCGACTCAATGTCGATCCCCACATGCTAACACTTGTAGGACTAAAAGTATTAACATTAAGTTGTTATGTGTGGTGAATTGTGATTATACAAATCTGGACGAAAAGACCATTTTCAGCTGCAAAGAGCTCCAAAAATGTGTCAGTTGAAGAGGAGCAGGTGCAACTATTGAAACTCTTGTCAGAATTCCTTTGGAGATTTTGCATATTCTTTGTATTCTCTCGAACTCCAAATAGATTGATCAATAGATCAAATCAAAATCTTGGTATATGGAAGGGGCATTGCCACGTCTATCTTGTTAAACAATATAGCTATGAAAAGTTATTTTGTAACCACGAACCTGGGAAAGAGGATTCGAGAAATCTGTTTAGTAATCGTCACACAAAATTCCTTTGCAAGTCACAATCATAGCAATAAATCCCTTTATAGCTTAAATGAACCAAAATGCAAAATGCCAAGATTGTACTCAAAATCACACACACATAAACATGTACAGTTCCAAAAGAAGATTAAGTACAACAACCATGCCTTATTGTTGAGGAAAAAATTACTACTATTAAATAGGAATTGAAATTTAATACTTAGATATACATTTACACAAATCTAAATAACATGTAACTCAACAATATTTTCAAAAAAAAAAACTCTCTTTGTCATTCTCTTCCTTGGAAGAATAGAAACAATTTTAACATTGTGGTTAAACTACACCAATTTCTTGTAACCAATCATGCAACGCAAATGAAAAATGGTGTAGGTGATAAGATCATGCATCAATGCATATGATAAACACTCAACCCTGAATTATGTTATTGCTATTAAAATAGTAAACAAAATTTAATTATTGACACACACAGGTACAAAGAACCTCAAAAAAAAAAAACGCTTATTTGCTTCTTCACAACCATGCATATTTGATAAAAATATATATAAAGGATTACCAGAACATAGATGAAAAACTTATTTGTTTGAATATTGCAGACCAGGTAATTGACTGAAGCATAGCAATTTTCCACCCAACTATAGGTAGTTCGTTGCGAACACCACCTCCTAGCCGGGTTATGATACCACCAGGGTGATGAAGGAAAACTCAGAATTTTTTCTCCAAATATTATCTCATCCAAGAACATTGAAATGATTAAATAGCAAACCCCATTATTGAGTATTTTTTTTTCAATCTCTCAGGCAGACCATCACTAACACTCACAATACCTGCATCGCACAACACAAGGAAGGAACTTCCTTCTCTCCTCAATAGTCCCTCAAAATTTCTCTTCTCTCCCGTGCTCTTCAGTGTGGACATAGAAAGTCCAACTACTTCCCATTATGAGATTGAACTCTAGCTAGTGTTTTCCAGGTTCTTGGATAATATTATGATCAACTTTGTTTTGGAAGAACCAAGTTGTATTTTAGATCAATCTAGTCTCTATCTCTACACACCACTCTGTGTTTATTTTCTCTCTAGTTTTCTCCCTTCTCCTCTTCTTCCCAAGGATTTAATGACTTTATTTCATGGTCTCTTTAATACCATAGTATGACAACCCGATGCTTTTAGAAAGAACTCTCATTTTTTTATTCTATATCTTCTCCAAGAATTGGCCTCCCCCCCCCCAATTTGAATTCCTCTCTTTTCAACAATGAAATATCCATAACAAGAGTCTTAAAAAGACTTATTTTTAGTTTAAAAAATGTAGGGGTCTAGTTTCCCAAATTATAGGAAGTGATGGATTAGGTCTGGGAATCTGTTTCATCCACTCCTATTATCCCCAATTTGGATTATAGGCTAAGATCAATAGTGTGAAGGTTAATGACAAAATGAGTATAAAAGTGATAGAGGATTATATACATGTAGAATTCCATGGGGAAAATGGAGGAGGAGATTGAAAATGATAGTGAATAGGGTTCTTGGTGGGTCACGGTACCCAATTAAATCTTGGACATCAACATTTAAATTGGGATCGATGCTTTGGGGGGATGGACATATATAATCCTTTCATGGATTTTTCTGAGGATACATTGTCAGATTCAACGATCTTTATTAACCCTTCAGTTAATTTGCATAGGTTTCAATCTACGGGGGAGGTAAGTTACTTTGCGTTGGATAGAGGTAGGGGGGTCCCTCTGTCAGATTCGGGTTAAGTTAGATCATTTTTTTGTGGTTCTAATGCTCCACCAGGGTCCCCCTGTATGGATCGGGTACCAGGTTTTGAATTCAATGAGGATGTACATTTGAAAGAAATGCCAAAGGATCGAGGGTCTCCAATTCATGCATTTACATCCTTTGATTGGGTCCCTTTCAGTTCTACATTAGCACAAGAAAATAGTCAGAAAGGTGGTGGATCGCCTAGTGGAACAAACTCAGGATTTCAGTGAGGTGTTGGAGAGAAAGGTGGTCTCCAGAGAACGGAGTGAAAGCACAGGAGAATAGTTAAATATCATGGAGATGATGAAGTGTTAGTTATCGGAGAAGATCTAAAGGTTTCCCAAATATTGGACCTCGAAGGTGGAGCTATCATGGGTAAGTTTTGTGGAAGATGAATGTCTCTGAAAACTGTTAATGTCTGGATGGAAGCAGAATTGGGGCCAATACCGGGTTATCTACTCATTTATCATTTACTTTCTCATGGATGGATGTGGGTTATTTTTTGGTATAATGTTAATGAAAACTTGATTTTAGCAGGGAATTGGTACTGGGATCACCATCTTCTATGCTCCAAACCATGGCATCTGCCTTCTGATTCCAGCAAGGAGGTATTATCCAGAATGCCAACCTGAATAAAAATTCCTAATCTACCTCTATAATTTTGTTCGGATGCGGGCTTAAAGACAATAGTTGAGGTTTTGGGTTCATCTATTACTTCTAACACGATCTACAAAACTTCTAATTACCTCTCAGTGGAAAATATTTTAGTGGCTTTAGATCCAAGAAAGGGGTTGTTTGAATCTATGGAGATTGTACTGGGTGATAAGTTGTATACCCAACAGCTGGATTACCTAAATGTTCCATTTCATTCTTCTCACTTCCATGAGATGGGACATATACAAGTATATTGTGACCTTTTCCTCCAAATATTTTCACATGTAGGTGGTCATACATGCTTGTGTGATGAGTAGGACAGGCCTTTCAGGGATCTGGTGGAGGGGACTTAAGACAATGCAGAACCTATATGTGAAGAAAATCCCTCGGAGTGAGTCATGGAGTCTATGAATATTCACTCACATTTGATTGAACATGTTGGAAATTAAACATATCCAATCTTTGATGATGTTATATGCTTTGAGGAGGAGAATATTATAAAAATCTTGGCAAGCAATTTGGAGCTCTCTACTCTGTAATGGTGTAAGCTGGAGGACTTATGGAATGATAGTGTGAAGGATACTTTGGTTTTCAGTAAGTCATCCTCTCATATTCTCTTGAAATCATGTACATATTCCATTCCACCTGGCACATGTATGTTAGAGGGTGAGGGTGAGTCGAGTACAGGATATCTGGTACAAAATGTGCTTCAATCGTTTGTCCTATGGATTGGGGCTTGAATGATTGCTTGGATGATCTAAAGCAAGCCTCTAGTGTCTCTCCTAGGGATCCTTCTAGTTTTCATAATGAAACCCTTTCGGGTATGTTGTCCATCTTCTCAAGACAAAACCTTTACCTCCTTAGACATCGTGGTCTTGCATGTAATTTTGGCCTTTCAGGGGGTCTTGGGTTTGATGGTACGAAGGAGGTGGGTCATTCAAAGGATGGGTGGAGGTATACACTAAAACATGCTTAGGAATGTGCATCGCGCGAAGTGTTTCAAGGGAGGAAGAAACTTATTCTCAGGGGTCCTTAGAGCAAGCATGAACCCAAAGAGAGGTTTTCCATGATAATTATGTTTGTAAATATCTGTGGCTTAGGGCCGAGAGCCAAAAAAATATCCCTTCAAATACTTATGGATGTGGCCATGCTAGATATAATCTTCATTCAAGAGACTATGGATCGTTTTGAGACATTTTCCTCTAATTTAGAGAGACTTTTTCTTAGATGGGGATTTGTTGGCATTGATTATGCAGAGATTTCTAGAGGTCTTATTACTGGTTTTTCTTCAAAATTTGAGCTTACAAACAGTTATTCTATTGATTCAATACTATTTACAAATTTTTGTTGCAAAGAATTATATCGATCATTCTCCATTCTAAACTTATATGGTCCTTACAATGAGAAATAGTTCTTTTGGGAAATGTTGTTTGGATTCAGTTTTATTCTATCTAATAGGTTAATTATTGGGGGAGACCTCAATTTCACTATCAATAGGGATGAAATTTGGGGGATATCATCTTGGGAGGACAAGTTGGATTTTTCTTTTATAGATAAGATGGAGAGGGTTGGTCTAGTTGACGTGTAACCTATCCAATTGAGGTCGGCCAGGTCTAATAATATGAGTAGGGAAGAGGGAATTTAAAAAAGGATAGAAATTTTTCTTTTTCCGGACAACTTTATGTAAGAAATAGGGGCATATGGTTTCTGGGAGGGTCCAGTCTGATGCTCTGACCATTACCTAATTCTCCTAGAATTGGGTAGACCCTATGGTAAACCGGGATCCCCTCTCAAATACATTCTAGTTGGATATATATGGAAGAATTCAAAAGCCTCATTTGTAATAATTGGGAATTGTTCTAGGCAAATGGGGGTGTGTCTGTTAGTGCACATTTCATCACAAATTTACAAAAATTAAAAGGGAAAGCTTCAATTTGGGCCAAGGAGCGAAAGATTTCAAATGAAAGAGCCATGAGGGTGCTAGAAGGTGAGCTTAAAACCTTGCATTCTCAAATAAAAGAAGGGGGGCTCAGTTCCTCTACTGAACTAGAATGATGTAGATCACTAGAAGTAAGGAGATATAATTTTATGTTGGAACAGAAAAAAATTTGGAGGATCAAGAGTAGGGAACTTTGGATAGAGGTGGGAGATTAGAACACAAAATTCTTCCAAAAATTTGATAACCACAAGAAAATTTTCAATTCTATATGGGATCTAAAGGACTCACAAGGGAATAATAAAAGGGGTTTCACAGAGTTGGTCGACCTGGGGGTGAATCCATCTATTCTTCTCCCATCACAGATCCAGAGAATGCTAAAGAAGATATAGTTACATGACAAGAAAAAAATGCTCATCATGTAAGACAAACTCAAAAGAAGAAGAGTGTGAAGTGGATATTGAGGCAAAATTTAACTACGCCTTCACACAACTAAGAAAAGAAAAGAAGGAAAACCGGTTCCTCAAGGAAGAATTGATTAAGCTAAAGGAAAGTCCTCAAAACTTGGAAGAAGTACATCAGATTATTATAGGTTTACAGGACCTGTTGAAAGAAGACAAAAAAATTGAAGAAATGCTCAAGAGTCAGAAGTAGTACATGGAAGCCAAAATAGTAGCATAAAAGGAGGAAGCAGAAAAGAGAGAGAAGACATTGATAGATCATCTCAAGGAAATAACTAAGGACCTAAATAAGCTTGAAGCATAATTTGTTAAAGAACAAAGAAGACTTGTAAAGGAAATCATCTCCTTGAAGATCCAACTTGAATAAGAAAAGCGAACAAAAGAAGTAATGAAGAGTCAGGTGATGAAGAAAGAAGAAGGGGTTGAGAAGCTTGAAGAAGAAGTTGTCACATTAAGATCCAAAATCGTCAAGCTCAGCAAGAATGATGAAGAGATAAAAAAATCCACATCATTAGTAGATAATGTCGAAGAGAAGCACTCTAAGTTGTAAGAAAAGAAGAATGAAGAAAAGAGTAAGACTTATGCAAAAGTACTCAAGGGAAGGAATCACAGTGATCAAGAATCAAAGAAAAATGATAAAGATACATTTTCAAGAAGATCCTACACATTCGGGCCACAAAGAAGATTCAATCATGATCATGATCATCCAAGGTAGGAATTCATAAGGACTACACCACAAAGAACACCATTCACTCCCAGGTATGTAAATTTCTTTTATGGTCATTGTTTTTATTGTACTAACTTTGGACATAAAGTTGCAGATTACAAGACTTATGGAAGAAATGTTCAGACAATAAATACTTATGTGGCTCCACGCAATATTGAATGTTACAAATGCCACAATTATGGTCACATAGCTCGTGATTGTAGAAGCATGATGGGTACTTCTGTGAAAGAGAACATTGATATAAGATATAAAAAACTGTGGAAAATAAAACAAGAATAGGTAAAGGAAGATAAGATAAATGAAGGACACCCAAAAGTCATACTCTCAGGATTGGCAATAGTACAAGATCAATAAAAATCTACAGGAAAAAAGGAAGATGTCAAATACAAGAAGATTTGGAGAAGAAATGGAAAACAAGAAGAACAGGTGAATAAAGACCAGGTCATAGAGATCGTAGGATTTGCAGTAGTACGAGAAAAAGAAGAAGATCAGGTTCATGAGATTGCACTTTCAGGAATTGTAGTGCGAGATCAATCCATAGGCTGAAAGGAAGAAGTTAGAGTTCAAAGAGATGATGAGTCTACAGATGAAGAGGAAGATTACACTGCATCATAGCGGTTATTTTTCTGATCCGCCTATCTTGGAGACTCCTAGTAAATCTGAATATTGAACTGGGGGAGTCAGTGTTGTAGCTACTACAAATCAAAGAACCATCTTTCGAGCAGTATGAAGTGATTACAGAGACAGACTTAGAGCAGTCAGATAGAAAAAGTACAGAGTAACAGATTGATCGATTGAGAAGTAGTGTTCCCACACATGTATCAGTTAGCAGTTACAGAGAAAGAATTTTATGATTATATTGCACGTGTGTAGTCAGGCAGGGATATCTTCAGTACAAGTTGTTCCAGGCATGCAAAGTTTGATGAGCAGATAGATCATATCAGTAAACATATTTGATTCAGTCTGATAAATAGGAACATGTGATGATCAGTTGTAGCATATTCATGTGAAGCCTTCATGATAGTTCAGTGACATATGGATCAACATTGTGGACAGTTGAGTAGCAGGGTTATGAACAAATTGTGACATATGAAAAAAGATGGATTTGTGAGATGCTTAGCAAGTACAGGAAACACAGGTCAAATGCATAACAACATATTTACAATTGGAATCAGTGGAATCAGTTATTCACAGAAAGGAAAACCAGTGAAAGGCACAACATAATAGGAAAAGAGAAACTGCCAGCATAAGCTATATCAATAGGAGGAAATCATTGAACATTGTGGTCAAGTGAACATGACAAGTGATTGAAGAAATAAAGTAATGAATGCCTTTTATATATGTCAGTAAATTTCAATAGGAAGCAACAATGGACAATAAGCAACACTGGAAGTGAGGAAAGGAAACATATACATGTAGACTTACATTGATCTACACGATATCTTGTAGAGAAGTCAAAGGAAGATAAATCATCAAAGAAATAAATATAGAAAGGAAGATTAGTAACATATAGACGGGGAGACATACCCATAGGGGGAGCTATTATTTTTCCCATGATTGATTGGAGTAGGTACAGTGTCAGGAGGAGACATATCGATAGGGGGAGTTAACCTTTGGTCAAAGAGGAACAGAAAGGATAGAGGCATGAAGACATGGGGATCATTCCCAAGGGGAGATACCCTTTTCTATTGATGTCAAAGGGGGAGATATAGAAGCAATGATGAGGAGCGATGATCACAGGGGAGCATGAACACGCGTGTTGTCATGTCTAAGTGTTGGCATGAATTATGGTGTTGAAATCAATGCCAAAGGGGGAGATTGTTAGACAGTTGGTTGTCATTGATGTCAACCCTTGGTGAGTGATCTTGGAGATTGATGTCACTCCTTGAAGAAGTCTGGAATCCCTAGAGATGTGGACGACATCATTGGGCATTTTTTTATCATTTTTATGATCAAGGTTGATTGTGAGTTAGTTGATGTCAGCATATGTGATGGATACATTTAATGAAGTCTACATGAAGCCCCGGAGGTGTGGTTATGGAGCGTAAAGTTTGTTGAGGAATATGGTCATGAAGGATAGTGAAAATTTAGGTAAGATACTCATAGATGGACATAACTCATCGTTTCATTTCCGATGATATGTGGAATGCCATGTGGTTCCTCATGGTTAGGGAGATATGGCTTGTAAAGTTGGAAGCTCCAAAGAGTGGTCAAGAAGCCCCTAGTTGGTTACAAGTATTAGTCAAAGGGTAAAGTGGTTGCAACAAGAAATACCTAAAGTAAGGAGAGAGTTACTATGAAAAAGTATATAAACACCTCAAGGAGTCTCTCATAAGCATATACACTTACATTGAATATCTATCTTGTGCATGTTATGGTTATATTTTTATTGGCTACTTTGAGGTTAAATATGATGTCAAGTATGAAGTTAAGAAGGAAGGTCGAAGGTGAAAGTATCAGAGATGCAGAAACTTTGAGTAACCCTAGTTTTTGAGTCATCCGCGAGTTGTAGGCCAAAAGGGCATGGATCTACACGATCTGCAATGGAGAAAAGCACATATATTCGGGGTAGTAGTAAAGGAAGTCGCGACTCTATGAAAATATTGTGAAAGAGTGAGAAGAGATATTGGTACCTGGTTGCTAAGGACTGTGGAAGAAGTTACAGGTCAGTTTACAATACATCAGATCAACTACAAGATTAGAGGTAAGTTTTAAGGGTTATGGTTATGGTGTTATGGTATATGCATGGTGATGATAATATGATGTTATGGTACATTGATTCGAAGCATTATTGGATATCTTGGTGTATGGTTTGGTTACATGTTATGGTGCATACTTGAGCCTTGGTATATTGTGTTACGAGGTTGCATCTTGGTGATATTGAGGAGCATGCTAGAGGCATGTAATTGTGGGCTTTGGTATATGACTTGAGGCACATCATTGGATGCATAGTACATGTTGGTTGAGGTCTACTTGGTGAGAAACATTACTGGTGTTTTTGTACATGATTGATGTAGATGGTTGATGTGCATGGTTGGCACATGTATGTGTTGATGGTTGATGTACTTGGTGTAGTACATGGCTGATACATGGTATGGTACAAGTGTTGATGTACATTGTTGATGTGCATGGTTGATGCATAGTTTGGCACAATTGTGGTGCATGGTTGATGCACGGTTTGGTAAAGGTGTTGGTGCATGGTTGATGCACTTGTTGTGGTATAGGTTGTGGTACACGATTGATGTTTGGTATGGTACATATTGATGGTTTGGTATGGTATAGGTTGATTGTTCGGTACATGGTTGAGACACATACCATGTGATGGTATGTTGGTGATCTTGGTACATACTTGGTAGAGGCATGTGTTAATGTTGGACATCTATTCGAGAGGTGTCCTTGGTATATGATCCATGTGAGAGGATCTGGTTAAGTATAGGTGACAGTGATAGGTTGGACAGGTTGATCAGTGACAGGATGATGTGACAGGTTGGATATAGTGACAGGTTACAGTTTGTTGTGACAGAGGAAGTGACAGTGATTGTGGTAGTGATAGTTGGTCTACACTTATATTTCAGGGTGGCAAGATGGGGGCAAGGAAAGGGGGTTATATCCTCCTTCCAGTTGGTGTCGGAGAATCAGGGAGTTGTAGCTTCCTTCAGGTTAGAGCCTGAGAATCAGAGGGTTGTAGTCTCCTTCTAGTTGGAGCCAAATAATTTAGGGAGTTGTAACTTCCTCCAGGTTGGAGCCTAAGAATAAGGGTTGGCGCTTCCTTCCAGTTGCAGCTGGAGAATTTGTAAGTTGGTGCTTCTATGAATGAATTATTGATATATATAAGAAAACATTATTGAAGATAAACTCTTGAACATTGTTGTTAAAGTGAAAGAATATATATTGTGATTAAA
>JASDQU010013296.1:93239-103882 GCA_032191745.1 Picea mariana
ACTTGAGTTGAGAGATGGTGCGGCAAGAAGCCCTTATTTGGTCACCTCAGAGTGTTTAGATGTATTCCTTGGGCCCATATTTTGGACGATTGCAGGAAGAAATTAGATGCAAAGAGTCATTCTTGCATCATGATGGTATACTTCGACAAATCCAAAGCGTATCGACTCTTTGACCCTGTCAAACAACAAATCATTGTTAGGAGAAATGTGTTTTTTGATGAGAAGTCTTCAGGCATTAAGTTTTTGAATACTTCCTCTCGTTTATCATGGGATGGTTCCTTTACCATCATTTCTGATAGTGGACCACACGTTCCCTTATTTAGCATTTTGACCAAATAGTCAAACCATGTTCCTGATTCAACCACATAGTCAAGGTTCTTAGTCTGTTCCAACTAAAATGGTTACTTCTTTTGACTGATGTTTTGAAGTGCATGACAGTTCACCATCCCCTTATCTCCCTCGGTGGGTTGCTAAGACAATTGAAGTTGTTGAACCTGATGTTGGTGATGTCTCTTCAGGCCATCAAAGTCAGAGTGAGAAGAAATGGGCCAATGTTGCCTTGATGACTCATGTTCTTGAGACTGGTGATCATGTCTCCTATGCAGATGCGCAAGGAAATCCTGAATGGGAGCAAGCTATGCAAGCTTAAATGAGATTTATTTTAAAGAATCACACTTGGGATTTATCTCCTTGACCTTAAGGGAAGAACATCATGAAATCTCGGTGGGTTCATGAAATCATAAAGCTCGTTTGGTCGTGAAAGGATTTTCTCAAAAGGAAGGCATCAACTACACTAAGACCTTTTCCTTTGTTGCAAAGATGAATTATATTCAACTAATTCTTCCCCTTGCCACTCGTTTCAGATGACATATTCACCAAATGGATGTTAAAAGTGTCTTTCTTCATGGCGACTTATCTGAAGTAGTATTTATGGAATAGCCCCCTAGTTTTATGACAAATTCCAATCTTGTTTATTGACTATAGAAGTCCCTTTGTGGCTTGAAACATGCTCCAATGGCCTAGTATGATCAAATTTATCGTTTCTTTCTCAATCTTGGATTCAAACGTTGTGAATCTGATCACAATATTTATGTATTACATGATAATGGTGATATCTTAAGTATTACAATATATGTCGATGACTTGGTCATAATTGAAAACAATCTTGATCTACTATTTAGATTGAAGACACAACTTGCTAACACTTTTTATATGACAGATCTTGGTCTTAGAGTTTTACCTTTGTCTAATGGTTTGTTCCTCTCTCAATCTAAATATGTATCGAATCTCTTCAATCGTTTTAAGATGGCCGATTGTAAGTCTTGTGCTACACCTTTTCAGTCTAATATTAAGAGACCAAAGACTAACAGCCTCCTAAAGTCGACGCTACTCTTTATCAAAAATTGGTCGGTATCCTTATTTATCTCATTAACAGTCGACCTAATATTTCCTTTGTTGTTAGTGTGATTTCTCGGTTTATGCAGGATCTTTGCGCTAGTCATCAAAAATATGCACAACAAATTGTTCATTACATCAAGGGTACCTCTCATATTGATATCAAGTATTGTCACAGTTCAGATTCGTTGGTCGACTTCATCGACTCCGACTGGGTTGACGACAGTGATGATGGGAAGTCCACTTTTGGCTATATGTTTCACTTTAGCACTAGACCTCTAGTTTGGTCGTGCAAGAAACAAAGGGTAATTTCTATGTCGATTACAGAATCTAAGTATCATGGTGTCGTCAATGCAAGTACAGAGGTTGTTTGGATTTTCCAACTTTTGGGTGAACTTGGATTTCCTATTCAGAACTCAACTGCTAATCTATTATGACAATCATAGTGCAATTCAAGTTGTTGATAATCATCTTTCCCACAGTAAAATAAAGCATGTTGAAATTCACGCTCCCTACTTGAGATAGTTAGTTCAAGAGAAGGTTATCACTTTTGTCTATTGAAAAACTAATGATTAGAATGTTGATATCTTTACAAAAGCGTTGTTTGAAGCTAAGTTTCTTAAGCTACACACTATGCTTGGGCTTCAGGCAACTGCAATTATGGGGGGTTGTCCTGCTGACATAATTTCACCTCATGAACCTCCAGAACCATGTGTTGATGGGGGGGTGTTTGAACATCAGGTTTTGATGGCTCATCCCACTTCTACTGGAGATAGTAGGTTGGTCAATCGAATAGAAACTGAAGACAATCGTTTGGGTGCTTGACTAGACAGTCGATTGGATAATCAACTAGCAGTCGGAGATAGTTGACTTATGGATCGACCAGTCGAGTAATCGACTAAATGTTGGATGATTGGATGGTCAAGTTGACTTGGTAAGTCGACTAGTTGACGTAACAATGTGGATTTGTTAGAATCTGTTCCAACCATCGACGGTTATATGTGCACAAAATATTCCCAATTTCAATAAATTGGTTATGTCATGAGATAACCACCGATCTTCTCAGAGTATTATCCCTTATTTATCTCTATGGATTATATTTCATTCTTCTCAGGTTTACCCCAATCCCCAACACATGTAACCCCTATCAACTATAATCCCTTAATCCTAACCCCTATCCCCCTAATGCATAAACCTTAGCATATAATCCCTGTCACCCTGAACTATTTTAACCATTAACATCTACAAGCCCTAACCTAGCAATGTCCCTCGATCCTTATAACCCTAATCCCTCGGCAATATAAACCCTCACCCATATAATAACCCCATTTTTTTAATTGACTAATTTTCAATATTGCTGCTAAATTGTATAAATAATGGTATGTTCATCAAGTTCTTCATCTTCATCTCATTCATAGTCTCGCATAATTAGTTCATCTCGCAATATCTCAAATTTTGTAATTTTTTTATTGTGAAAAAAACAATCACATGTCTTTATTGGGAGACTTTTGAGTCAACTCATAAGTATTGTCTTTGTATTGTTTCTTGTGTGGAGTTCTAGTTCAACATCAAGTATTTCCTCCACTAATATGAGCTTGAAGCAGTCTATTAGTTCATCCTCTACTCAAGATGTAAGTTCATAATTATATTAATAAGTCTTAATATTTGACTAAATTTGATATATGCATATCTAAATTTTCATGTTTGTTTTTCTTATTGTCTACAAATTCGAAATCTAGCTCCAACCATCTCTCCTATTAGTACTGCATTTCCACGTGTTAAGACAAATGCATGTAAATCAATAAATTATAAAGAACGTATTGTGAATTTTTGATAAGGTTTTTCATGATGACTACTAATGTGATTAATATATCCATGTATACGTATATGATTTGTATGAAACTAGTGAAAGTTCCCCAACTTCTTATTCTTGTGTAGAGTTTTAGTTTAAGATCAAGAAGTTCCTCCTCTAGTAAAAGCTCGAAGAAGTCTATTACTTCATCCTATGTTCAAGATATAAGTTCAAAATTATATTAATTAGGCTGTAATATTTGGTTAAATTTGATATATGCGTATCTAAATTTTCATGCTTATTATGCTTATTATCTACATATTCAAAATCTAGCTCAAACCATCTCTCATATTGGTACTTCAATGTCGTGTGTCAAATCAAAAGTATGTAAATCAATCAATTATAAAGATTGGAATTTATGAATTTATGATAATGTTTTTCATGATGACTACCAATGTGATTAATATCTTTGTGTATATGTATATGATTTGTAGGAAACTAGTGAAAGTTCCCCATATTCTAATCCTAATACATTTTGTCCTTGGATTGGAACAAAAAATTGAAGGATATTAGCAGGAAGAGGTTTCCACAACAAACTCATATCAATACCTAGTGTGCCTCAAAATCAACTTTTTTCTAGTAAGTTGTGATATGCCATTTTTTAGTAGAGCAACAAATTTAGAGGTAAATGGAGATGATCCTTTGCAACAATATTATGAAGCATTATTGGTGTGTGGTTGTTCCAAATTAAAAGGTAAATGGAAATGATCCTTTGTAGCATTACTATGAAGCTTTAGCGGTACATGGTTTTTCCAAATTTAGAGGTAAATGGAAATGATCCTTTGCAACCTTAGTGGTGTGTGGTTGTAGACAATGTATTGTAATGGAATGCATGGATGATAGGATCCCTATGAGGGTTGGACTTTTTCCTCCTGCCATTGTTGCAAACCTCACATATTCTATAGAGTGCACACAAATTCATCTCTTCTTCAAAATATAATCCAAAAAAAGATGTATTGTAAGGCTACCATCTAAATATTCTAAAGATTTCTTGGATTCCTTGGGTGCCAAAGATTCTTCATATTCCTCGAATTCCTCATATTTTGAGAGTGAAAATAACGGTCAGGTCATTAGAAGGGAAAAATATGTAAGAATACAAAACTATCCAAGTATTTTACCAATCAACCAATACCTTTGGAAGGTGATGGTGATGTAGAACTCCAAACCAATCTAGTGCCACTATATGAAGAGTCATATAATAGATACACATACGGTGCCTGGCCTACATCTCTAACATTTCTTTTTATATGAGAGATTTTTTGATATTGTGACTAAAATTTCATGATTTTCCATTCTAAAATGAAAGGATTCAAACATGTGTGTGTGTTCTTAACCAAGGAGAGGTTATGTTAATACCATTTTGTGGACCTTGTTATAGATGCAATGATTATGGAAGATTGGCACCATTCAAATATTCTATGTCTAAGTACAATGTGTGCTTGTATTCATCAAGAAACTTAAAGGATTATGTATACATGGATGGTCATCCATGCATACATGGGAACTTCACAGGATTTATTAATAGTTCAAAAAACAACACATAAATGCAAATTGTGTCTAATACAAGGGAGAGATGCTAAGGTCTGGAAAAAGTGGTGAATACTTCTTTATGCCTCTCTTTCTCTCCTCTAGTATGGGTAGAGCCTATTTTAAAGATCATGTTACCCTTTCCATTTCAATAGATTGTTATATATCCCTTAATCCTTGTGTACATATAATTATAGAAAGGGATAACATTTCATGAGGAAAGGCCGAGCCAAGGGGAAATAAGTAGTGTGGCCAAGGAGATAAAGGTGAGATTAAGAGAGAGGGTAAAGACTTTAATACTTAAGAAGTAGGGTAAGGGTGTCTTGATAGAGAGGGTAAGAGAATATTTCTAGAGAGGGGAAGGCATGTTGTTGCATGCATGCACACACCAAGGGAAGGTCCAAGCAGGTAAGAAAAATAATTTAGATTGAGGGAATAAAAAAAATAGTATACTTTTCACAAAAATGAGAAGATATTTTACAGGAAGGATTTCTGCATGGGGTTCATTGTGCATGTGTTTGGCCCTTCCTATGTTGAAGGGAAGCTTATTTCCTTAAATAACTCATTATATCCATGACATAGAGATCGGGGTAACATCTAATACCTCATGTTGCTCGCTTTCAAAATCCATCTATATCCTTGTTTAACTAGAGGCTTCAGTTTCTAGCGAGTATAGTTGGATCATTCTTCACTCTATAGGCATATACATATACAAAATTGATTCATTTTCACTCTAAAGCTTGAATGTTTAATGTCAAGGAAAGGTTCATGTCTAGGATTGTGAAATTACATGTTTGTGCAGCTACAATTCATAATTTGTTTTTTAGGGATGAAATGTTAGTGAACTTAATTTTTCTAGGCCTGTACATATTTGAAAACAAAGACAAGCAATAAGTATTCCATTAGAGACCCAAATGGAATGGAAAAAGAAGGCAACCAAACGACATTGTATTAATTTTCAACTTTAAGAGGTTGTATTGAGGAAATATTGAAAGACTCTGACTCAAAAATTAGTTATTGCATTGAATTTGTTTTTATCTATCGTCTTGAGAATTATAGATGTAATGTATGTTTGTTTGTATCGTATTCATTTTTACAATGATGATTATAGAAGTGATCATGACAAGATAATTATTGTGTATTTTTAGGATGATACAAGGGATGATGAACATGTTACTAATGCACCTCTCTATTTCATTGCATTACTACTTCTTGGAGAGATAAACAAGCATATAAGCAACCTATTTCTGAAGATGAGGATAACATATTTTTGAATGCACCTCATTTACAATTGTATGTTTTAAACCTATGAAGTAAATCAATGTATACAAATTCTTAAGCAAAACACAAATTAATCAATGGCTCATGCACATAGTACACATAGATTTACGTTGGAAACCCTTAACCGGGAGAAAACCAACCTTCCTTGGTGTCGCACCTCTCAACTCTTCATTATGTTAATTTCACCATTCGCAATACAATATATACAATATTTTAGGTATTTCGTAGCTACTAAAACCCTAATCCCTTAATCTTGGATTAATTTAGAAAATTGCTAAAAATGGTAAAAAAATGCTAAAATGGAAACAAAACGCCCAAAAGAACATTTCAGGGCACTACCCCAGAGCCTAAATTCGCATAACCAAAGGGGGCCAATCCTAGCTCCCCCGGGGACCCCCCCTTAGGAAGCACCCGACACACACACCCACAAAGAGTGACAGGTGATGGGATCGTTAGACACAGTCGTCGAATTTGACGTGCACACCCCCCATCCCCCCCCACACACACATGCAAAGGATATAACACCTACCCAACAACAATATCCACTTCCTGATTTTAATGCTATTATTTTGTATAGTGAGAGTTCAAGTGGCATTGATACAAATTAACATCATGGGGTACACAATGTAAATACGAATAGTGAATATGTGATCGTACATGATACACATATTGTGAACCAAATGTTACATGATGCTTTTGAGAGGGAAGACATTCATGTTGTTGGTGAACACGAAGAAGAAGATATGGATGGAGGCGCTATGAACCATGGCATTGAACTATGGATGGTTAGACGATAGCTTTACATCTTTGTTGAGGCATAAAATGTGATGTTTATTGTAGCATAGTGTGTTATGAGTTATTTAATATTGTTAGCTTGCTAATTGTTAGTTAGTTGTTATTGATAGTTTGTATCAATTTGTTGCAAAATGTTGCCTGTAGACAATGTACTTCCTAACACAAGTAAAGATGTTAGAAAATCGTTGTTTTATTTGGGTGTTAACTGCAAAGTATATCATGCATATCCAAAAGATTGTAACTTGTACAAGGATGACATAAATATAATTTTGTGTGTCCAAAATGCAAAACAAGTCGCTATCCTCTGATGTAAAGGGAAAATTCTCGACGATAAGTATTATGCCACTTCCCCTAATTCCAAGATTGCAACACATGTTTCATTGTAATTATTTAGCTAAATTTATATATTAGCATGCAAAAAATAGGTGTGGACAAGGAATGTGATGCATTCCTACATATTCTAAGGCAATGAAGCACATAGAATATGCATGTCATGGAAACCTTATACATGAGTGATGAAGTATAAGATGTACACGTGAAAGAGAATTTACAATGTACATTGTGATTTGTTGGATAATCCATGGCTTTCTAGGGTTAGGAATATGCTCAAGTATAATCTTAAATTATTTTGGAACAATGTAAATCATTTTACTAATTATAAGTCAATGGATTTCATCAACAATTGATGCAACATTTCTATTTTTCATACTTGTGTGTTTTGGGACTAAGGACAAACAGATTATTTGCATTTCCATGCTATGGCAAGGAAAGTTGTTCAATGTATTCTAAAAAGTTGCATAAGTGTGTATATGAAGGACATGTGTTGTTTTTGCAGTAGAACCATCATTTTTGTCAAATGAAGAGAGCTTTTAATGTACAAATCAAGGTAGGACCCCCTCCTCATAGAATGATGCCAGTAGATTGGTCAAAGAATTTTCAATATTGCATTGAATTAGCTTAGGAGAATATGTTCAAAGGAGACCTATATGATATTGATGACGATATATGTGGCTTCAAAATTCCTCTTGATCGTATGCCAAAATGCATGAATAAGCCTTCCAAATTCTATGATCTCTTGTATTGGAGGGAACTTAAAGTGGCAAATTTATTAGATCCAATGCACATGTTCAAGAATGTGTCAATTTCTCTTTGGAAACAAATTTCTTCCACCAAGAAAGATACAAATGCATATAGAAGAGATTTGGCCATGTCAAATACTAAGAAACAAATATAAGAAAAAAAAACAACTAATGTGGATTGCCAAAAAATTTATCTTGGTGCATTGTGGATATTGTATAAGGGCGACTTAGAGCTTGTGAAGAATGTCATTTGTACAATTAGAAAACCAATAGGATACGGTGCTTCGTTAAGAAAATAATTATATGTTAATGGTTAATTAACGAGTCTCGAGACACATGATCACCATAATTTATTAAAGGTACATATTACTAATGTGGTTTTGGTAAAAAAAATAGTCTAGAAATCCTAATTGAGCACCCCTTGTAATATTTTTATCCAAATAACATATCCCAAGAAAAACCTTGGGCTCTTCCCCTCAATTTGAGGATGGCACCTAGGGTAAACCCTATATTCTTCAAAGCACAAGGCCATGTCAACGACATGGCTCAAATCCTTTACAACAAGATACTCATTATGAGTTCAACATGTCTTTTATGAGAATAGAACCTGGGTGGGGAGGATAACACTCCATCCTTCACCCACTTAAGATAGACCTAATCGACATCCCTTGTAATACTATGACTGTATTCTAACTAATTTGAGGATGTATATGTTCATCATATCTATATGATAGTTATATGTGGATGCATTAGTCTCACACAAGGATTGTTCCATGCCATCATATGGTTATCTGCATTTGTAAGGTTATTTTCTCATATATTCTATATAGACCATAAATTTATTCTCATTAAGTATATATGTCAAAATATCAAGTAGTACTATGTAATTTTTTTTATATCAAATTATTAAATAGTAATCAAATAGGGTTGTCTTCACTTTAGGTGGATCAAATCCAAGTAGATACACATCACAAGCATCCCTAAATGACACAATGAAATAGTGGAAATTGTTTGTATTTTTGAGAAAGAGTTGCTTACTAGTTTTATGGATACTCAAGTTCGTCTTTTGGTACATTTGGTTGAAGACATTCAACTGGTTGATACGGTGAGTTATAGATGGATTTTCTTCCTAGAGAGGTATATGAAAGCACTTAAGGTGTCTGCGAGGCAAAGAGAACATCCTGAAGGGCGTATGGCTAAAGGGTGCATTATTAATGAATCTTACTTTTTTATATTTGAGTTCTTGAGACAAATGCATATAAAGGCTCCACTCATGGGCGATGGTGATTGTGATGAAGACAAATTAGAAGGGAAGATGCTTGAAAGAACTCGAGAAACCCATTTTATGAGAGGTGATATACTTATTTCACATATGTATCGTTATGGTTGCATTATTCAAGGAATAATTTGTTGCCTTGTAAAAATGAATAATATTAAGTGTTAATTGAAATTGCAAATGAGGATGAATGGGATAATTTTTATTTTTATTTCAAAATTGATGCCATTAGGAATGGGTGGTGATGTACGATAAGATGCATAACAAATAATAGGGAGACCTACAATTGTTTAGAAGGTAAAACCTAGTGTGTGTTCCACTCCTTGCAGAATAGTGATTAATGGCATGTAGAGTGTAGAAACACATCGATGAAGAAGCAAATTCAAAATTGGGACTAGCCAACAAGTAAAGTGAACTAGATGCATTGAACACATGAATTGGATGCAAAAGGATGATATGCGATATTAGATTGATCACTAGATTAACTGAATAAATTTTGATTGAACATACTTATGTATTATTACAAGTTTAAGTCTGATTATTGATTTTAATATCCAAAATTTTATATGCATGTAGGTACAAACATATCCTGTGATGTGGACATATGGTCCTGATTTTAGAGTGGAAAGTGTGGATCATGACAAACAAACTTGTGATTGTGGAGTGTTTGTTTCATTTGATAAAACAAGTCCTACAATTTCAAGGGATACAAACCTAATGGAAGGACAACTTGATTATGTTGGCACCATTCATGAGATAATTGAGTTGGATTATAGGTCCTTTAAATGCATGATTTTTAAATGTAAATGGTTTAAGTCGAACCATTTGTGCTTCTATAACATTGTGAGTAGATTTTCTTCCACCTTGATGTCTCTAATGAAAATTGGTGGTTTGTCATTCCATGTATACCCAGGGGAAAAGGGGTTTTTGAAAGTGTACTTATGCCCTTCTCTCCTCGGGGTTGCTCGATATCCCAGTCTAGAATCGTTCAAATCAAGGAGTCGAGTCGATTCTTTGGACCTTTATTAGACCCCAATCAATCTACACAGGTCCCCTTTCCTTCAACGTGCAGGTTCTGTCAAACCCGTAGGCTCTTTCCTGGCCTCCTTGAAGAATTTAACTAACAAACACTAGCTCCCCTCGCTAGGTCCTTTTCTTCACATGTGACCTCGAGCTATGACTTCACGTAAACACATGATTGCGGGGTGGCCAAGAGTGGTTTTAGGCCACACCACTTTTATCCCCACAATTCACTACCATTTGCCACATATCCCTTTGGCAATACAATGGTTTCAATTGCGGCCCGCTCTAAGATTTTTAAAGTCCGATCATCTTCTGTCCCCACAATTAAGCACGACCATCGATCTTGTGATCTCGGGTGGTGCCTCTTGATCGACGACTGAGATCTTCCTCCCTTCCTTCCTTTGCTTTCTCCCAG
>JASDQU010013296.1:104018-114116 GCA_032191745.1 Picea mariana
ACTTGAGTTGAGAGATGGTGCGGCAAGAAGCCCTTATTTGGTCACCTCAGAGTGTTTAGATGTATTCCTTGGGCCCATATTTTGGACGATTGCAGGAAGAAATTAGATGCAAAGAGTCATTCTTGCATCATGATGGTATACTTCGACAAATCCAAAGCGTATCGACTCTTTGACCCTGTCAAACAACAAATCATTGTTAGGAGAAATGTGTTTTTTGATGAGAAGTCTTCAGGCATTAAGTTTTTGAATACTTCCTCTCGTTTATCATGGGATGGTTCCTTTACCATCATTTCTGATAGTGGACCACACGTTCCCTTATTTAGCATTTTGACCAAATAGTCAAACCATGTTCCTGATTCAACCACATAGTCAAGGTTCTTAGTCTGTTCCAACTAAAATGGTTACTTCTTTTGACTGATGTTTTGAAGTGCATGACAGTTCACCATCCCCTTATCTCCCTCGGTGGGTTGCTAAGACAATTGAAGTTGTTGAACCTGATGTTGGTGATGTCTCTTCAGGCCATCAAAGTCAGAGTGAGAAGAAATGGGCCAATGTTGCCTTGATGACTCATGTTCTTGAGACTGGTGATCATGTCTCCTATGCAGATGCGCAAGGAAATCCTGAATGGGAGCAAGCTATGCAAGCTTAAATGAGATTTATTTTAAAGAATCACACTTGGGATTTATCTCCTTGACCTTAAGGGAAGAACATCATGAAATCTCGGTGGGTTTATATTGTGTTATGAGTTTGCATCTTGGTAATATTGAGGAGCATGCTAGAGGCATGTATTTGTGGGCTTTGGTATATGACTTGAGGCACATCATTGGATGCATGGTGCATGTTGGTTGAGGTCTACCTGGTGAGATACATTACTCGTGTTGATGGACATGATTGATGTACATGGTTGATGTGCATGGTTGGCACATGGTATGGTGTTGATGGTTGATGTACTTGGTGTAGTACATGGTTGATACATGGTATGGTACATGTGTTGATGTGCATTATCAATGTGCATGGTTGATTCACGGTTTGGCATAGTTGTGGTGCATGGTTGATGCATGGTTTGGTACAGGTGTTAGTGCATGGTTGATGCACTTGTTGTGGTATAGGTTGTGATACATGGTTGATGCTTGGCATGGTACAGGTTGATGGTTTGGTACATGGTTGAGACACATACCCTATGATGGTATGTTGGTGATAATGGTACATGATTGGTAGAGGCATATGTTGATGTTGGACATCTAGTTGAGAGGTTTCCTTGGTATATGATCCATGTGAGAGGATCTGGTTGAGTATCGGTGACAGTGACAGGTTGGACAGACTGATGTGACAGGTTGGATACAGTGATAGGTTACAGTTTGATGTGACAAAGGCAGTGATAGTGACAGTGATAGTGGCAGTGGCAGTGATTGTGGTAGTGACAGTTGGTCTACTATTATATATCAAGGTGGCAAGACGGGGCAAGGAAAGGGGGTTGTAGCCTCCTTCTGGTTGGTGCCAAAGAATCAGGGAGTTGGAGCTTATGTCATGTTGGAGCCTAAGAATTAGGGGGTTGTAGCCTCCTTCTGGTTAGAGCTAGAGGATTCAAGGAGTTGTAGCTTCCTTCAGGTTGGAGCTTGAGAATAGAGGGTTGGGGCCTGCTTCCAGTTGCAGCTGGAGAATTTGGAAGTTGGTGCTTCCTATGAATGAATTCTTGATATATATAAGAAAGAATTACGTGGTTTTCTCCCATTTGGGTTTCCACGTAAATACTGGTGTACTGTGTATTTGATGTGATGTTGTTTATGTGATGTTGTTTATGATTATATGCTCATGATATATTGAATGCAAACATAGATGACACATTGATGATAAACTGTTGAACATTGTTGTTAATGTGGAAGAATATATATTGTGGTTAAATGTGGTATAAAGTGCTCATACTGATTCACCCCCCTGCTCAGTATTCCAACAACTCACTTGCTCAAGGGCAAGGGGAAGATGAATTATAAGGAAAGAGGACGCTCTGATTCTCTTGTACACAAACATGAATGTCTTGATCAAAAAAATAAAGTGAAGATTGATGAGCCGACATCCACCCGGAGGAATTGAAAGAAGAAAACATGTCTCTACTGAGGAAAGATTGGACATGTGGGGAAAAATTGTTGGAAGAAGGGATTAAAGTTGGAAGAGAAGGTTAAGCAACTTGAAGGAGGTGTGTTGGTTGTACGTGTTTAATTCCCTTACTCCAATCCTAAGTATCTTTTTATCTAGTTATTTCCTTACTACAAATCAGATAATAACTCACAAAACAAAAATACGTTGTTGGAATATCCAACTCAAATAAAGAGAGTAGAAGAAAAAACTGGAAACCAAATCATGCACACATAAACACCAATATTTTTGGGTAGATACCCTGGAAAAACCTCGGAGGGAAAACTAGTGTTGAGAATGATTATGGTAAAATTGGGGCTCATGTAACATGGATAATGACCCATTAAGAGAAAAAAAATTGCAGTCACATGTGGAAAATTTAGATTTTTTGTATGACCCTCAACTGCACACTTTTCAAGGTGTAAGTGCCTTTCCTTAAGTAAAATCGCGTATACGCGCCTATCTCCAATGACGCCCGCGTACACACACAAAAGGACTGTATGACAAACTCTGTACTGCTCGACAATTTCCTGTGGCTTCACTCTGTTGAAACCCACTTGTAGTTGCCTATGTTCTCTCTTCTCCCTAACCTGATCTTTAGATGGAAGTCCTTCTCCACCTATCCAAGATCTCCTTTAATCACAGTTCTTCATGATCCATCCCTCTGAGAAAAATTCCTTCTTCGCTTTAATCAATGCATCAAGTGTCTTCCTCCTTCACCCTATCCTTTCTTTTATAAACTTGATTGATAATCTAACCCTAATCTCCAAACTGATTGATGGTTGATATTACTTCTCACAAAAGACTTTAATAATTCGTTTAATTAAAGTAAATTCAAGGATAGAAGAATTTGGATGATTTCCACATGTCTAGACACATAGACCTGTGAAGAAATACTTTTTTTGATGCTATCATGCATAAACACTCCCTCTTAGTGAGGAAGGTATTCTACACCACTCCAAGTCTGTCTCTAAAGTACACAAACTCAACTTTCTCTAAGGGTTTGATCAAAATATGTGCAACCTTCTCATCTGTGGAAATATATTGAAGCTTCACTGCTCCCTTCTAGATCTTATCTCAAATGAAGTGGTATTTGATCTCAATATGCTTGGACCTGTCCTAGAATACTGGATTCTCTAGGACTTTGATACAACTATGATTATCACAGTATATCATCGTAGGCTCCAAATCCTGATCAAATAAACTTGTAAGTAGTTTGCGAAGCCAAATAAATTCACAACTAGCCATACTCATCGCCATATACTCTACCTATGTTGAACTAAGTCCTACATAAGTTTGATTCCTGTTGAACCAAGTGATCATTGTTGATCCCAAGATAAAGCAACACCTCAAGGTTCTCTTTCTTTCTACTACACTCCCTTCCTAACCTGATTCTGTATGTCCCTGCAACTCCACTCCATCTCCTCTAAGATACCTCAATCCATACTCCACTATACCTATCAAGTACCTAAGCACATGATTCACTACTATCCAATGTACCTGCCTCGGCTCCACCATGAACTGACTTAAGGTGTTCACAAAAAAAACATATATCCAGTCTGGTATTGACCAAATACATCAAGGACCCTATCAGCTGCCTATATATCCTTGGATCCACCAACTCTGAATTTGAAGTGATCACCTTATTCAAATTGGTAACCATAGGTGTAGCCATCGGTCTATAGTGTTGCATCCTGAATCTCCTCAATATCTCAATTGCATACTTCCCTTGTCCATGAAAGATCTCTCATGATACCTGCCATACCTATAACCCCAAGAAATGATGCATCAAGCCAATGTCCTTGATCTCGGACTCACTAGCCAAATTTGCTTTGCACCCTGAAATAAGCTCCTCTACACCTATGAGAAACAAAACATCAACGTACTGAACCAAGATGAGTGGATCTTCCCCAATAAGTATGTAGTACAAGTTAGGATCCACCTCACTCTTGGTAAATCCCATACTCTGCAAGTATCTATTAATCCTGGAATACCATGCCCTAGGTGCATGTTTGAGTTCGTACAATGCTTTCTTAATCCTACACACATGAGACTCCCTCCCATGTACCTCAAAGCCTTGAGGTTGCTCTATGTATACTTCCTCCTTAATGATTGTGTTGAGGAAAAGTTGTTTTCACATCCATCTGATGTATCCTCCACCTCATAACTGAAGCAATAGAAATAACAAATTGAATAGAAGCATACATGGCGACTGGAGAAAATGTCTCCACGTAGTCCACTCCCTCTTTCTGGGAGAACCCTCTCGCCACAAACCTCATCTTGAACTCCTCGATGCTACCATCTGTAGCATGCTTGATCTTGTAGAGTCACATGCAACTCACAACTGACTTCCCCTCTAGTCTCGAGACTATCTCCCAAATATCATTCCTCATAATAGAGGTGTACTCCTCTACCATGTCATATCTCCATACTTATTGATCTATTGCTTCCTCAAAACTAGAAGGCTCAACATCAATGATTGTAATCATAAGCGCCATATAGGTCGAAAACTTCCTCGGAGGTCTATGCTCTCTGACCACACTCCTAGGAGCCCCACTAGAATACCTCAATGTATGTATTAGCCACTTGGGTCACCTGATGGGACTGGAAGGGGATATCTCCTCCTCCCTACCTAAAGTCTGAATTGTTGACTACTACTCCTTGTCCTCTGTCACTGCTGATGACTCCTAAGATCTCCTAGATGCCAAGTTCTTCTGGAACGTAATATCTATGCTCATAATTGTCTTATGTTGCACTGAAATGAAGATCCTGTAAGCCTTTGAGTTCGCAGTGTACCCCACAAATATACCCTTATGTCTCGAAGTCTCTAGCTTCATTCTCTTCTCCACAAGCACATGGATGTAAACTGAACAACCAAAGATCCTCAAATGTCCTATCTCTGGCTCCGCTCTTGAGAATGCCTCCTCCAGAGTCTTATTCCCTTATATCTTGTGAGGACTCTTTTTTTGCACATATATTTTCGTGTTACATGCCTCTACCCAAACAAACGTAGGAAACTCCTGGTCATGTATCATAGCCCTAGAAAAATCAATGATGGACTGATTATTTCTCTCTGCAACCCCATTCTGTTGAGGGTTGTATGAGACTGTCAACTCCCTCTTGATCCCTGCCTCCTTACATAAATCCTTGAAGTCATTGGAGGTGTACTCTCCCCCATTACCCGACCTCGATACCTTCATCTTCTTCCATGTTTAGTTCTCCACCTGAGCTCTAAACTCTTGAAACCAACTGAATACCACATCCTTGGTATTCATAAAGAAGACCTAGGTTTTCCCAAAAAAGTCACCAATAAACACCACATAGTATGACGATCCATGTACTTATGCTACTAACATTGAGCCACTCACATATGAGTGGATAAGATCCAAGATCCCCTTGATCCTACTCTTAATGCTCAGAAAATCAACCTTGGCATTCTTTCCAAGTGCACACCCTTTGCACACTCCCTGCTGCTCAATACTGAATTATGGAAGACCTATAACAATCCCCCTTAGAATCAACAATGTCCTGTAGTGTAGGTGTCCCAAGCTCCTGTGCCAAAACTCACATAGGTTGTCATTGTTGTGTACCAAATACTGAATAGGCTTTCCCTGCAACCTGTATAAAGTTCCCTTTCTAACCCCAACGACTATTGATGTGTCCGGGCTAGCTTTCTCTAGATGTATCAATACTTTCCCTCTCTAAAAAGTAATGGAAAAACCCTTGTCCTCCATAGCTGAGATTGAGAGCAAATTCTTATTCAAACCCGATATGTAAAGCACATCATGGGAATCCAATGAACCTCCAAACTCGAGATGGAACATAATTGTTCCATCTCCCTTCATTGAATACTTGTCATCATCACCAAGTTGCACATGAACATATGGGTCCCTCTCCATCAGAATAGTAAATAGCTCTCATGCTTCAATCATATGACGAGATGCACCATTTTCCAAGAAACAAGCACACATCATATATGTGTTGGTAGAAACGAAAGAAACCAAAGAATAATCCTTCTCAAACTTCGTTGCAAAATCATCTAGTTGTGTCTATGTTTATGTTGATGTCTATGTATTTCCTTTACCCTTCTTCTTCTCCAGACACTGAGATGCATAATGTACATTCTTATGACATGAGAACCACTTGAATTTACTCAAGTCCTTCTTCCCCGGTTGTGATGATCCTCCATCATTGTTACCCTTCTTTCTATAACTCTTTCATTTTCCCTTCTTTATATTACTGACAATAGCTAAGTTCTCATCACTACTTCCCTACTTGTTTCTCTTAGACTCCTCTCGAGTCTCTTCTTGGATGCAATCATCCAAAAGTATTTGCAATATGGGAGATGTTCCTGAGTGCAAACTACCTTGACAAATGATTCCCAAGACTTGGGAAGACAATTCAATTCTACATTCATGAGATCTGCATCCTCCATTTTATCCCCTATGGTTGCAATTTTATCATGCACTTGTGTGATCCTCATGAAATAGCTAGTAACATTGTCAAATCTAGACATCTACACCGATCTGAGTTTATTCCTTAAGATCATCTTCCTATTCATGTTAGTGTTCAATAATAAACCTACCATGGCTTCAAACATCTCTTTGGTTGTATTCTTCTCAGATAAGTGAGGAATTAGATGATCCTTCAATGAATCCAAGAGTACCCACTTGGCTTTGATCTCCTTCTTCTGGTGAACTTCTAAATTTGCAGGATATGTCGGTGGAGCAACTACTTTGTTCACTAACTCCCAAATGTCATACTCCATTAATGCCAAAGTTACTATTTCTTTCCAAGATAGGAAGTTGGATGCTTCATCCAATCTATATTCAACTCTCAATTGTGTTGTCGCCATCCCTAAGGCTTGATAAACTGCCCTCGAATTCACATGTTCCTAAAATTGCCCCTGTACTAACCTGTACGCGCATGTCACCATGAGAACTCGCGTATGTACACGAATTTCCGTCTCGGACCTTGCATATACGCAAATTTTTTCAAAGATGGTTGTGTATGTACGTGCATGTTTCTTCTGCAACCTGCGTACAACTGTGTACGATTGCAAAAACCCTATTTCTGCCTCAGTATGATTGTTTCCCTGAAATTTGTCCTTCAATTTCTACGTGTGGGTTATGGATATACTAAGATCTCCTGCAAATCTAATAGATATGCTCTCAAATTCTATGGATCTAAGATATGGTTTCCTCTCAGAGCATGCATTCTGATACCATGTTGAAATCCCCTTACTCCAATCCTAGGTATCTTGTTATCTAGTGATTTCCTTACTACAAATCAGATTAGCAGCTCATAAAACAAAAATACACTGCTAGAATATTCAATTGAAATAAAGATAACGGAAGAAAAAAATGGAAACCAAATCATGCACACATAAACACCAATATTTTTTGGTAGATACCCCTAGAAAAACCTCAGAGGGAAAACCAGTGCTGAGAATTATTTTACTATGGTAAAATCAAGGCTCCCATTACAGGGATAATGGCCCAGTGAGAGAAATACAACTACAAAAAAACCTGGCAAAGTTTGATCTGTTGTATGACCCAAAACTTCATGCTTTTCAAGGTGTACGTGCCTTTCCTTAAGTAAACTTGTTTATATGTGCATGTCGCCACTAACGCCCATGTAAATGCACAGAAGGATTATACGACAAACTTCGTATTTCCCGACCCTTTCCTGTGGCTTCGCTCTGTTGAAACCTACTTGTGGTTGCCTCTGTTCTCTCTTCTCCTTGACCTGATCTCTATATAGAATTCCTTCTCCACCTATCCAATATCTCCTTGAATCACAGTCCTTTGTGATCCAACCCTCTAAGCAAAAGTCCTTCTCTACTCTGATCAATGTATCAAGTGTCTTCCTCTTTCACTCTAGCCTTGCTTTTATAATCTCGAGTTAAAATCTAACCCTAATTTCCAAAGTGACTAATGGTTGAGATTACTTCTCACCTCACTTGAGATCAATGACTAAGATTAAATGCTAATTTTTATCATTTCCTTAAATAACTCAATTAATTAATAAAAACACTTTACTTTAATAATTCATTTTATTAAAGTAAAGTCGAGGATATAAAGCTTTGGACGATTTCCACACATCTAGACACATATATCTGTGTTGAAATACCTATTTGATGTTACCATGCATCAATATTACGTCGACCGACCGACAATTTTACATTCCAAGTCAGAACCTCTCAAACATTGCTTGCTCACACCTCGAGGAATGAGTGGGTAGTCAATTATGGGTGCACTCATCATATGGCTAAAGATGTTTCTCTGTTCTTCTTCCTAGATAAAGATGTTGAGTGAAATATATATGTAGTTGGTGATTTTACTCTTGATATCACCTGTCACAGTGATGTTAATTGTCGACATGGAATGATTATCGATGTCTATCATGTACCCAATATCGATGCAAATCTCTTATATGTTTCCTAGCTAACGCAGACTCATAAGATTGTTGAGTTTTGGATAGATCGGTTCTTTGTTAGGGATCTGAAGAATGATAGGTCGATTGTTGTCAAAGGTTTTCTTGACTCAAAGTACGGACAATATAAGTTCTTTGACCTACCTCATCCAGATTCTAGATCGACTGCTCTCATTTCCCAGACCAACATGCAGAGTAGAATTTTGCATGAACAACTTGGACACCTAAATTTTCGAAGTGTGAAGTTGATGGCCACATAGAATATGGTTGCTAGTCTATCCAAATTTCTTCCACTTGATTGATTCTATATAGGATGTGTACTGGGGAAGCATCATCAGGAACCTTTCAACTCTATTATTCACAGTGATATCTGTTATATTAATCAACCTTCATTAGCAGGTGCAAAGTATATTTTCACCTTTATCAATGATCTCTCTAGATTTACTTGGGTCTATTTTTTGAAAAATAGGAGTCAAGTCTTTGAAAAATTTAAGGAATTTAGGGCATTAGCTGAAAAGCAATGTGGTCGACCTATCAAATGTTTGAGATCTGATAATGACAAAGGGTATGTGAATCGATCATTTGAATAATACCTTGCTCAATCTGGTATTGCCTAGCAGATGTGTATTCATCATACTCATCAACATAACAATATAGCAGAAATAAAGAAACAAACTTTGGTCGAAATGGCTCAATGCCTTTTACAAGCCAAAGCTTTGTCGACTATGTTTTGGGCTGAAACTATTTATTGTGCCAACTATCTCTTGAATCATATTTCGATTAGTGTTGTCAGTTCTATCACTTGAGTTGAGAGATGGTGCGGCAAGAAGCCCTTATTTGGTCACCTCAGAGTGTTTAGATGTATTCCTTGGGCCCATATTTTGGACGATTGCAGGAAGAAATTAGATGCAAAGAGTCATTCTTGCATCATGATGGTATACTTCGACAAATCCAAAGCGTATCGACTCTTTGACCCTGTCAAACAACAAATCATTGTTAGGAGAAATGTGTTTTTTGATGAGAAGTCTTCAGGCATTAAGTTTTTGAATACTTCCTCTCGTTTATCATGGGATGGTTCCTTTACCATCATTTCTGATAGTGGACCACACGTTCCCTTATTTAGCATTTTGACCAAATAGTCAAACCATGTTCCTGATTCAACCACATAGTCAAGGTTCTTAGTCTGTTCCAACTAAAATGGTTACTTCTTTTGACTGATGTTTTGAAGTGCATGACAGTTCACCATCCCCTTATCTCCCTCGGTGGGTTGCTAAGACAATTGAAGTTGTTGAACCTGATGTTGGTGATGTCTCTTCAGGCCATCAAAGTCAGAGTGAGAAGAAATGGGCCAATGTTGCCTTGATGACTCATGTTCTTGAGACTGGTGATCATGTCTCCTATGCAGATGCGCAAGGAAATCCTGAATGGGAGCAAGCTATGCAAGCTTAAATGAGATTTATTTTAAAGAATCACACTTGGGATTTATCTCCTTGACCTTAAGGGAAGAACATCATGAAATCTCGGTGGGTT
>JASDQU010013296.1:128049-139302 GCA_032191745.1 Picea mariana
GCACAATTAAGCACGACCATCGATCTTGTGATCTCGGGTGGTGCCTCTTGATCGACGACTGAGATCTTCCTCCCTTCCTTCCTTTGCTTTCTCCCAGAATGCTTTCACCCGTAGTCCACGATCTATCGACGTGTGTCTCCCTTAGATCAAGGGCTATGATTAACTTAAGCTCTTCGGGCTTCAGGAGTTTCAAACTCCTGCGCCTGTTTCTTCCCGAAGTGGCTATATTTCAAAGTGGAAGATCTGCTAACACCTGTTCTCAGCAAATAGATGACTCAGATGAAGTTTGACTCTCCGACCTTCGGGATTTCTTGTTAACCGAACTCTTTTTTCTCCCGGAGTGACTTTTCTCCGAAGTGATAGATCTTCTGCCACATGTCCTCCTCAAATCAATGGATTTGGTCCACTTTGGGACTTCAGCCTTCGAAAGTCTCAAATTTACGCTCGCTTTCTCTCAGAGCACTTTCACTTAGAGTTCGCGATCTGTCGACGCGTGTCCTCTCACAGATCGACGACTATGATTGACTTAAGCTCTTCGGGCTTCGGTAGTTTTAAAATATCTGTACTTACTTCCTCCCGAAGTAATTCCACCCAAAGTGCACGATCTATGGACACGTACCCCTCACAGATCAACGGCCACAAACCTCTTCGGTTATTCGGGCTTCGGGGTTTTCAATTCTCCACCTCCGCTTTCTCTCGGAGCATTTCCATCCGAAGTATACAATTTGTTGATGCATGTCCTTTTGGATCCGACGACCACTATCCACTTTGGCTCGTTGGGCTTCAAGAGTTTTAACCCTTGCGCACTCGTTCCTCCTGGAGTGCTTTCACTCGAAGACAACGAATTTTTTCCATGCGTCTCTCTAGATTTGATGGTCCAGATCTTCTTCGCCCATGTCAACTTCCTTTCGAAGCATTAAGCATCTGAACTTTCTGATCTTGCGCCACGTTTTCTCCGCAATGGAAGGTTGCCATCTATTTCAGCCTTTGGGACTTTGGGAGTTTTTCACACTCCACACTTGAAATCCTCCGAAGCGACTTTCCACAAAGTCTCAGATCTGTTGACACATACCTCTTGGCGACCAATGGCCAGGATCTACTTCGGCTCTTCGGTGATTTTGCTTTCTCCTTGATCACAAAACTTCTAAAGTGCTCTCACTCTGGAGTTGTGGATCTTACGCACCTGTCCCTCTAGATGATGGGCAGTCCCTAATCACTTTAGGATTTTGGCAAGTCCGCTCCCCTGTGCACACAAAGGGTTAAGGCCCGTGCACTTTACCTGGATCCAATGCTTGTTGGTCCTTCATGCCCAGATCCGATGGATGGGATCTGTCCTTCTCCTTGCGCGTTCCTCCTTCATCCTGGACCTTGATCTGACAATCTAGATCTCTTCTTACAGTCGATCTGATGATTGTTGTTGCTCCTCCTCTTGAGCTTCTTTGTTCTCCCGGGCTTAGGAAAATTTGTAAGTGTTCACAGGTTGTGGCCCAGGAACCTTCTCCTACAAAACTAGTTGCTAGGGTCTTGCCTCCTCTTTTCCTCATGAACTTCAACAATGAAAATTGAACTCGACTCTAGCACACACTTGTGCTCTGCGTGCAAACTTGCACTACTCCTCATTAGCTTGTGAACTTGAAGTAAATTCACTTATGCGCGCACTCCTTGTGTTGTCTTTCTTCAGCTTTCTATTTCTTCCGACATGGAAAAGTTTGTAAGTGTTCAAAGGCTTCGGCCTTTGATCCTCATGCGAGCCCGAATTCTTAGGTCTTGTATGCACTTCTGAAAGCACTAGTCCTTCTGAGCTTTGAATTTACTCAGTCTCCTAACGTTCTTGACCCTTCAACTCCCTTCAAAGGGTTCTTGTACCCTCTTGGCAACCTCTCACTCAAAGCACACCTGGCTGAGCATTTTGTACAAAGTGTTCAACAACTCTGCGAGCATCTTCCTCTAATACTCTTCTCTTTGAACTCTACACAGAGTCGTTCTGTGCACACTTGCACCTACTCAGTGCCCATCTGGAAGAGCTCTACAGAGTTCTTAGTAATTCTGTCTTTTTGTGCTTCCTTTGCATAGTTTCTCATCTAACGTATTCAACAACCTTGAGGTTTCCCTTGATTTGTCATCGCTTTGGTGTGCCCTCCTAGAGTGATCCCCTCTAACTCAACAGAGTTTAGATGCACACTCCTTGCGCTGGCTACAAAACCTCCAATGTTCTGTTGTGCACTTCTTCCACACCCTAAAGAACCCAAAAGAATATAACAACCTCAACGAACACAAATAAATCTATATTCCTACTACAGATGAAACCTATCATATACATCTACATCATACATTCATGAAACACACACTATAACATTCATCAAATACACATAAACACACAAAAAACTCATATGTAGGAAAAAATGCTTTCTTTCTATTAAGATGAATGTCTATTTACAAATGTGTACAGAGATTGGACTACAACAGACTCTCAGTTCTTTCTCCTACTCCTATTCCCTCCTACCAATCTACATCTACCATCGTATCCAGTAACCTAATCTCCAGCAGCCTCATTTGGGCATACAATGCATCTACATATGCAAGAGGGTTCCTAGGGTTCCCTCCGACTAACTCTATTCTCGAAAGAAGCTAACTACTACTTAAGTTCAATTACATTAAAGTCTAGGAGTGAAACTCCCATACCGCTCATGATCATTCAACTACCAAGTGTTTTGATCTTCTTCAATTTTCAATGCGTTCAAAAAGATTTGCAGGAAACGCCAATGGTTAAGATTCCAAATAATTAAAAAGGTACACTAGGGCGTTGAGTTGTCTCTCCACATGTTCCTTGCTGACAATGCTCTTGCATCATACTCCACTATTGGGAAAATCATGAGCTCCTGCTCATGGCTCCATTTGCTATGTTGTTGAGATCCTCCAGGGTCTCAAACATAAAACTGGAGTTGTCCACTTGCTCCTCTTCCTTGCTGCCTCTGATGCCCTGTTGCTCATGTAGGTCCTCTTTTGTTCCATCCTTCCTTGCTGACTAATTCTTGTGCTGCTTTCAGAATCCATCTCTTAATATCCTCTATTTCTTTGTCCAATTGGTCCACTCGCTGGCTCTTCTCCTTCATCTCATTCTGTTGCATCTACTTTCCATCAATTTCCAACTTGACTTGTTGGATTAGCTGACTTTGCATCTTTACCCTTCTCTCTAGGGCCTCTAGTTCTTCACACATATCAACAAAATCCATGCTATTTGTTGCTCTCTCCTCTGTTGTAGGTTCACATTCTACAATTATCTCTTTCTCAGCTTCCTGGCTGAAAAATTTGAGCCATTCCTCTCAATGCTCTCCTCCTCCTGCTACTGTTGTAGGTTCCAATTCTTCATGTTCATCTTTTTGGGTGAAATTTTTGAGTAGTTCCACCAAATGTTCTTTTTTCTCCATCTCTTGGGCACATTGTAATGTTTGCTCTTTATCCTCCTCACCAATCTGATCAATCTGACCCTTCATGTTATCTTTATCTTTTGTGGCACTAGTTGGCCACTCTGCTGCAGACTCCAGTTCTGCAGTCTCACCACTGAGTTGTTGCTCAGCTTCCTCTTCAGATAGATTGGCTTATATCATCTCTTTTGTTGGCATATCTTCAGCTTCTTCTGGTTGCTCCTCATGCTGACATCTTGTCTCCCTTTGCATGACTGCATCCTGGCAGTCCTTTTTTGGTTCTGGATTGTTCAACCAATCCTCCAACATCTTCAGCTCTTGCTTCCATTGAGTGAGCAATTCATCTGAATGATCCTATTTTTCTGATGGGGCAGACATCAATGTTTGCTCCTTCCTTCTCCTCCTCTTTGACAGTCTCTACTGGCTGTCTTTCCTCTATTGCACCTGCATCACAGACACATATAGTTTTAAAATCATTTGGCCCCATGGCCTCTTTCTTGGATTCTCGTTGCATCATCTCCTCATGTGCAACACTTGTATTAGCCTCTGTTGGACTATTAGGCAGAAATATTCAAATTCCCCCAACGATCAGAACACTCCTCTTATCCTCTTCTGTTAGTAGCCCTTGCTGATATGAAATCAACTCTTAGCTCCTGAGGCTTTCAGACAGTCTCATTTTACTTCCCTTGCCCAACTGGAAATCTAGGATTTCTCTCCTACCCTCTTAGCAGTGTATGAGATATTCAGTTGACTTCATCTCATTTCCCACCTGGAAATTTGAAAATTTATCTCTGCCCTCTTGGTAGTTTATGAGACCTTTAACTGATCTCCCTTCCTCATCACTGAGGGTTTCTCTAACTTCTGGCTCACAAATGCAAACCAACTCCTCCTTTATGTCACTGAGGTTTTCACAATGCCTCAGCGAGTTTCTTACTACCTGTTGTTGCTTTCTGGCCAACAACTTTTGAAGAGGCCATTTTTCCCTACTGTTCAAAGGCCATTCATACCTCCAGTGTACCTTTGCCTCCTATTGCATCTTCAATGCTAGCCTCTCCATCTCTCCTCTTATCTCATCGAGCTCCTTGTCAACTTTGTTCATGGCCTTCAATAGCCATTTTCACCCTCTGCCTGCCCTCCTGGCAAGTTTGTTGTTCACTCTGCAACTGAGAGCATCTCTAGCTTCTCCCACAACCCACCTGGTTGTCTGCTGACTGCTGCAGACTTGCAACAATCCTTCACACAGAGCATCGATACTCTATCTTCTCCCTTTACTTGTTGTCTACAGACAAATTCAAGTTCTTGATACAACTTGATGTTGTCAGGCGGTATTCTCCTCCTTTTGCCTGCTGTTTGCAAGAAAAATTCTCGCCATGATACCACTTGATGGTATCAGACTATCTCCTTTCACCTTCTCAGCTTTGCCTACGATCTGCAGACAAATTTTCAGTTTTGATATCACTTGATGGTATCAAAGTATCTCCTTTCACCGACTCTCCTTTGTCTGTTGTCTGCAAACAAAATAAAGCTTTGATACCACTTGATGCAGACCCCACCCCACCCCCATTCTCTCATTGGGGCTGCTCGACCTCCCAGTCTAAGATAGTTCAAATCAAGGAGTCATATCGACTCTTCTGGCCTTTATTAGACCCCCAATCAATCTACTCAGGTCCCCTTTCCTTCAAAGTGCAGGTTTTGTCAAACCCGCGAGCTCTTTCCTGGCCTCCTTGAAGAATTTAACTAACAGACACTAGCTCCCCTTGCTAGGTCCTTTCCTTCACATGTGACCTCAGGTTATGACCTCAAATAAACATGTGATTGTGGGGTGGCCAAGAGCCGTTTGAGGCCACAACACTTTTCTCCCCACAATTCACTACCAGTTGCCATGTATCCCTTTGGTAATACCATGGTTTCGATTGTGGCCCACTCTAGTATTTTTAAAGTTAGATCACCTTCTGTCCAGACATTTAAGCACGACCATTGATCTTGTGATCTTGGGCGGTGCCTCTTGACCAACGACTGAGATCTGCCTCCCTTCCTTCCTTTGCTTTCTCCCGAAATGCTTTCACCCGGAGTCCACGATCTATCGATGCATGTCTCTCTGATATCGAGGGTTGCGATTAACTTTGGCTCTTCGGGCTTCAGGAGTTTCAAACTCCTACGCCTACTTCTTCTTGAAGTGGCTATCTTCCAAAGTGGAAGATCTACTAACACCTGTCCTTAGCAAATGAATGACTTAGATGAACTTCGACTCTCTGTCATTCGAGAGTTCTTGTTCAACGCACTCCTTTTTCTCTCGGAGTGACTTTTCTCCGAAGTGACATATCTTATGCCATGCATCCTCCTCAAATAAAGGACTCTGGTCTAGTTCAGGACTTTGGATGTCTCAACTTCACGCTCGCTTTCTCTCAGAGCGCTTTCACTCGGAGTTCACGATCTGTCGACGTGTGTCCTCTCATAGATCGACGACTATGATTGACCTCGGCTCTTCGGGCTTCGGGAGTTTTAAAATCTCCACACTTACTTCCTCCCAAAGTAATTCCACCCGAAGTGCAGGATCTGTGGACACGTACCCCTCACAGATCAACAACCACAAACCTCTTCGGCTATTCAGGGTTTTCAATTCTCCACCTCCGCTTTCTCCCAGAGCATTTCCACCCGAAGTATACAATCTGTTGATGTGTGTCCTTCTGCATTCGACGACCACTATCCACTTTGGCTCTTCCAGATTTGGGAGTTTTAACCCCTGCACACTCGTTCCTCCTAGAGTTCTTTCACCCGAAGACAATGGATTTCCACCACATGTCTCTCTGGATATGACGGTCCAGATCTTCTCCGCTCATGTCGACTTCCTTTCAGAGCACTAAGCCTCCAAACTTCTTGATCTCGCGCCATCTTTTCTCCGCAACGAATGGTTGCGATCTATTTCAGCCTTCGGGACTTTAAGAGTTTGTCACACTCCACACTTGAAATCCTCCGAAGTGAATTTCCCCGAAGTCTCAGATTTGTTGACACGTACCTCCTGGCGAGCAACGACCAGGATCTACTTTGACGATTTTGTATTCTCTTTAATCACAAAACTTCTGAAGTGCTCTAGCTCTGGAGTTGTGGATCTTACGCCACTTGTCCCTCTGGATGATGGATGATCCCTAATCACTTCGGGACTTCAGCAAGTCTGCTCCCCTGTGCACACAAAAGGTTAACGCTCATGCACTTTACCTGGATCCAACACTTGTTGGTCCTTCGCGCCCATATCTAATGGATGGGATCTGTCCTTCTCCTCGCACGTTCCTCCTTCGTCCCAAACTCTGTCTTGATGGTCCAGATCTCTTCTTGGAGTCGATTTGACGGTTGTTGTCGCTCCTCCTCTTGAGCTTGTTTGTTTTCCCGGACTGAGGAAATTTGTAAGTGTTCATAGGTTGTGGCCTATGAACCTTCTCCTGCGAAACCAGTTGCTAGGGTCTCGCCTCCACTTTTCCTCCTGAGCTTTGACAATAAAAATTGACCTCGGATCTGGTGCACACTTGCGCTCTGCATGCAAACTTACACTACTCCTCCTAAGCTAGTGAACTTGAAGTAAATTCACTTCTGCGTGCACTCCTTGCGTTGTCTCTCTTGAGCTTTCAATTTCTTCCGACTTGGAAGAGTTTGTAGGTGTTCAAAGGCTTCGGCCTTTGCTTCTCCTATGAGCCCGAATTCTTGGGTCTCGTTTGCACTTCTGAAAGCGCTATTCCCTTTGATCTTTGAATTTACTCAGTCTCCTAAGGGTCTTGGCCCTTCAACTCCCTTCAAAGGGTTCTTGTGACCTTTTGGCAACCTCTCGCTCAAAGCACACTTGGCTGAGCGTTTTCTACATAGTGTTAAACAACTCTATGAGTATCTTCCTCTGATACTCTTCTCCTTGAACTTGACACAGAGTCCTTCTATGCACACTTGCACCTGCTCAACACCCATCTATCAGAGCTCTATAGAGTTCTCAGTAACTTTGTCTCTTTGTGCTTCCTCTGCACAGTTTCTCCTCTAAGGTATTCAACAACCTTGAGGTTTCCCTTGAGTTGTCATCGCTCTGGAGTGCCCTCCTGGCACAATCCCTTCTGACTCCACAAAGTTCAGATGTGCACTGCTTGCGTCGGCTAGAGAACCTCCAATGTTTTGTTGTGCACTCCTTGCACAGCTTAAAGAACCCAGAACAATATAACAACCTCAACGAAGATAGATAAATCTATCTTCCTACTGCAGATAAAACCTATCATATACGTCTACATCATAGATTCATGAAACACACACTTATAACATTCATCAAATACACATAAACACACAGAAAACTCATATGAGGGAAAATAATGCTTTCTTTCTATTAAGATGAATGTCTGTTTACAAATGTGTACAGAGACAGGACTACAACAGAGTCTTAGTTCTTTCTCCTACTCCTATTCCCTCCTACCAATCTGCAACTACCATCGTATCCAGTAACCTAATCTCTAGCAACCTCATTTGGGCATACAATGCATGTACATATGCAAGAAGGTTCCTAGGGTTCCCTTCGACTACCTCTATTCTCGAAAGAATCTAACTACTACTTAAGTTTCATTACATTAAAGTCTAGGAGTGAAACTCCTAGATCGCTCATGATCATTCAACTCCCAAGTGTTTTGATCTTCTACAGTTTTCAATCCGTTCAAAAAGATTTGCAGGAAACGCCAGCAGTTAAGATTCCAAATAATTAAAAAGGCATGCAAGGGCACCGATTTGTTTCTCCACGTGTGCCTTGCTGATGATGCTTCTGCATCATAGTCCACTGCTGGGAAAATCATGATCTCTTGCTCATGGCTCCCTCTGTTATGTTGTTGAGATCCTCCAAGGTACCAAACTTGAAATTGCAGTTGTCCACTTGCTCCTCTTCCTTACTGCCTCTGCTGCCCTGCTACTCCTGCAGGTCCTCTTCTGTTCCATCCTTCTTTGTTGACTACTTCTTGTGCCATTTTCAACATCAATCTCTTAATATCCTCTATTTCTTTGTCCAGCTGGTCCACTGGCTGGCTCTTCTCCTTCATCTCATTGTGTTGCATCTTCTTTCCATCAATTTCCAACTTGACTTGTTGGATTAGCCGACTTTGCATCTTTACCCTTCTCTCTAGGGCCTCCAGTTCTTCACACAGATCAACAAAATCCATGCTATCTGCTGCTCTCTCCTCTATTGTAGGTTCACATTCTACAGTTATCTCTTTCTCAGATTCCTGGCTAAAAAATTTGAGCCATTCCTCTGAAATCTCTCCTCCTCCTGCTACTGTTGTAGGTTCCAATTCTTCACGTTCATATTTTTGGCTGAAATTTTCGAGTAGTTCCACCCAATGCTCTTCTTTCTCCATCTCTTGGGCACATTGTAATGTGTGCTCTTTCTTCTCCTCACCAATCTGATCAATTTGACCCTTCATGTTATCTTCATCTTCTGTGGCACTAGTTGGCCACTCTGCGACAGACTCCAATTCTGTAGTCTCACCACTGAGATGCTGCTCAGCTTCCTCCTCGGACATATTGGCTTCTGTCAACTCTTCTGTTGGCATATCTTCAACTTCCTCCAACTGATCCTCATGTTGGCATCCTGTCTCCCTTTGCATGACTGCATCTTGACAGTCCTTTTTTGGTTCTAGATTGTTCAACCAAACCTCCAACATCTTCAACTCTTGCTTCCATTGAGTGAGCAATTCATCTGAATGCTCCTCTTTTTCTGATGGGGCGGACATCAATGTCTGCTCCTTCTCCTCCTCTTTAACATACTTTGCTGGTTGTCTTTCCTCTGTTGCACCTACATCACAAACATAGTTAGTTTTAAAATAATTTGGCCCCATGGCCTCTTTATTGGATTCATGTTGCATCATCTCCTCATGTGCAACACTTGTACTAGCCTCTGTTGGACTGTTAGGCAGGAATATTCGAATTCCCCCAACGATCAGAACACTCCTCTGATCCTCTTTTGCCAGCACCCCTTGTTGATATGAACTCACCTCTGAGCTCCTAAGGCTTTCAGACAATCTCATTTTACTTCCCTTGTCCACCTGGCAATCTAGGATTTCTCTCCTACCCCCCTGGCAGTCTATGAGATCTTCAACTGATCTCATCTCATTGCCCACCTAGCAATTTGAAAATTCATCTCTACCTCCTAGCAATTTATGAGGCCTTTAACTGATCTCCCTTCCTCATCACTAAGGGTTTCTCTAACTTCTGGCTCACAAATGCAAACTGACTCCTCCTTTGTGTCACTGAGGTTTTCACAATGCCTCAACCACTTTCTTACTACCTGTTGCTGCTTTCTAGCCAACAAATTTTGAACATGCCATTTTCCCCTCCTGTTCATAGGCCATCCGTACCTTCAGTATACCTTTGCCTCTTGCTGCATCTTCAATGCTAGCCTCTCCATCTATGCTCTTATCTCATCGAGCTCCTTGTCAATTTTTTCTTTTCTTTTCTTCTTGTGGCCTTCTCTCCAACCACGTTCATGGCCTTCAGTAGCCATTTTTACCCTCTGCCTACCCTCCTGGCAAGTTTGTTGTTCACTCTGCAATTGAGAGCATGTCCAACTTCTCCCACAACCCACCTGGTTGTCTGCTGATTGCTACGGAATTGCAACAATCCTTCACAAAGAGCATCGATACTCTATCTTCTCCCTTTGCCTGTTGTCTACAGACAAATTCAAGTTCTTGATACTACTTGAAGTTGTCAGGTGGTCTTCTCCTTTTTTCTGTTGTCTGCAAGCAAAATTCTCGCTCTGATACCACTTGATGGTATCAGACTATCTCCTTTCACCTTATCAGCTTTGCCTACGATCTGTAGACAAATTTTAAGTTCTGATACCACTTGATGGTATAAAAGTATCTTCTTTCACCGTCTCTCCTTTGTCTGTTGTCTGCAAACAAAATAAGCTCTGATACCACTTGATGCAGACCCCTCCCCTTCTCTCCTCGAGGCTGCTCGACCTCCCGGTCTAGGATCGTTCAAATCAAGGATTCAGATAGACTCTTCGGGCCTTTATTAGACCCCAATCAATCTACACAAGTCCCCTTTCCTTCAAAGTGTAGGTTCTGTCAAACCCGCGGGCTCTTTTCTGGCCTCCTTGAAGAATTTAACTAACAGACACTAGCTCCCCTCGCCAGGTCCTTTTCTTCACATGTGACCTCAGGCTATGACCTCACATAAACATGCGATTGTAGGGTGGCCAAGATTGGTTTGAGGCCACACTGTTTTTCTCCCTGCAATTCACTACCAGCTGCCACGTATCCCTTTGGCAATACAGTGGTTTTGATTGCGGCCCGCTCTAGGATTTTGAAAGTCTGATCACCTTCTGTCCTCGCATTAAGCACGACCATCGATCTTGTGATCTCAGGCGGTGCCTCCTGACTGACGACTGAGATTTGCCTCCCTTCCTTCCTTCGCTTTCTACCAGAATGCTTTCACCCAGAGTCCACGATCTGTCGACACGTGTCTCCCTCAAATCGAGGGCTACGATTAACTTCGACTCTTCAGGCTTCAGGATTTTCAAACTCTTGTGCCTGCTTCTTCCCGAAGTGGCTATCTTCTGAAGTGGAAGATCTACTGACACCTATCCTCAGCAAACAGACGACTCAGATGTACTTTGACTCTCCGGCCTTCGGGAGTTCTTGTTCAACTCAACCCAACCTCTTCATTAACTAGTACACCAGAAACCTAGGTATATTAGTCCTTATTTTACAAAGGAATCATCTTTCCAATTAATACTACCATCTTGTTATGTTATGTTCAAATAAAAAAAAATAAACTCTCAGGCTTCAACTAGGGCTTCCAATATAAGGCACTG
>JASDQU010013297.1:10150-40574 GCA_032191745.1 Picea mariana
AAGATGAACTATCGAGGCTTGGTCTTGACCCTCATATAGTCACTTCAAAAAGAATGATTGAGCTTTGTACTTGGATCTAATCGACTCTTATTTCATTTATGATAAATTTTATTGCATATTGTGTTATGTTGGTTATGAGATCATAACAAAGTTAAGTTAGGAGACATTACTCCTCTTGTAGCAAGGAATGCCAATAGAGATGGCCATATGTGAGGCCATCATGAGACTGGATAGGGAAAGTCTATAGTTCCATCCAAGTGCATAATGGATTTCCCCTATATAACTGATGTTTGGATTGCAACCTCTTTTGCCGACATGAGAGAACAATAAGAGAATTATATTCCTAGTGTTGTGTATGAGATGAAGAGGAAGGTATCCAAATAATTAGGGAAGTAATTGGGGAAGAATTTGGATGATGTGTCGAGGTGTGGGGTATACCTTCCAACTCACATGGTGGAATACATGACATGAACATATGGTATTCAAGAGTCAATGCAAAGATGCATTGTGTAAATGTGGCCATGATTATTGACACATTGATTTTGTTTATTGGTAAAGTTTGATTGCATTATGAAAAGCTCGTTATGTTAATAATGCATGTACAGTGAATGATAGCTTCATTCTAGATAATATGATTAATGGTTGAATTCCATTTTTAATGTGAATAATGGCTGGAAATGATTGAATTGTTGGTAAATTAAAATTTTGAGATCATTTCATGAACTACTGAAAATGTGCATGAGTGCTAACAATCTTGTTTGGCTGCACGAAAGTTGAGGAAATTGTAGATAGAGTGGTCTTGGATATGTAAATAATGTAAGACCATAAGGAAGACTAATATATACAACTGCAAGATCCAAACATAAAGAGCAGAAATCTCATGTGTGGGAATAGTTATTTTCTTGTATAAACAGTTAGAGAAATTAATAATTGAAAATTGTTATGATATGTTAACAATTTGTTTGGCTGCATGGAAATTGCAGGGGAAATGGTATTGGATATGGCGGGGATGTAAACCCATAAGGAATACTAATATGTACTACTGCAAGAGCCAAACAACTATGAGTATAAAACTCATGTTTGGGAAATGATGTTTTCCTGTGTAAAACATATTTGAAATTCTATAATGAAAGATGATATTTCATATTGATTGTACACATATGATGTAGATGGGATGATTTCCACACGTTATAGATTTATAGTGGAAATATAACAACAAGTTGGCATTCATCTACGTGAGAACACCTTGGAAAATGATGGATCTCTTAAGGAATTGTATAACAGTGAAAGGGGTGCCTGAACCTAGAGGGTGAGTACAACATAAGAACCAGGTTGTCAGGCCTGAAGAGTGAACTCTTGTGTGAGTTGCACTGTCAAAGAAATAGGTTGTCAGGATTGAAGAGTGAACTCCTATGTGAGTTGCACTGTCGAAGAATCAGGTTGTCAGGCCTGGAGAGTGAACTCTCATGTGAGTTGCACTATTAAAGAACTAGGTTGTCAAGCCTAAAGAATGAAAGCTGTGTGAGTTGAGTTGTCGAAGAACCAGGTTGTTAGGCCTCAAAAGTGAACTCATGTGTGAGTTGCACTACAACAAAAAGGTTGCCGATGGTTATTTTCTTGGTAGTTATTCCTATTAGTGAGTCCCTTGAGTTCCCAATAGTGAAGGGGACACACTCCTCGGGTCAACCTTGATAAATGAATGGGATGCCCGATGGACTATGAGCATTGAAGGGGTACATTCTTTGGGTTGGGCAGGTCAAGGGAAAGTTAACTGGTGGAAATCATGATAGTTGTAGGAGAATGCCAATGGCTTATGTATATGTTTTGGGCCAGGGTGTCTTTGTATCTATGTTTTGGGGCCGAAGCACCTATGTATTTATAATTTTTGGGGGCTGGAGCACCTATGTATTTGTAGTATTCGGGCCAGAGTGCCTATGTAATTTTGTTTAGGCTAGCATGCCTATGTGATTTTGGGCCAGAGAGCCTATATGTTGATTAATTGTTGGGGATATGGAATCATAAAGTGAAATCACACGTGCATGGTGTTGTGCACTAAGGACAATGCAAAAATAAGGGGGAGGGGAATGTAACATCCCTAGTTTTAATCCCTGTAAATTATAATGTAGTTGTATAAATGTGAATTAGACTAGTGAGCCGATGTGTTTGGGCGAAGAGATCGTATTGATTTAATGTGGTCGGTGGACAAATTGTATATTATGTGCATTGAATAATTAATAAAAGTAATAATCACTAGTTGCGTTACGAAAGAGATGAAGAATGATGGGGGGATATGATTCCACAAGAGAGAGGGATCCAAGGGGGAATTATTCATGAGTATTAATCCAAACCCACATTCCTGAAAATTATATTATCACTGTGTGTAACCTTCTATGTGATGTGGAGTGTTCCCAAAGCTAATCATTTAACTCATTTATGAGGGTGGGTGTGAGAGGTCACATCCCATAGTTATTGGAAAGCATGGGTTGAAGTATAATCATCTTTGGGAAGAGTGGGAGTCAAGCAAGCAAGGGAGAAGAAGGGAAATTCGTATGGAGAAGGGGGATAATTTTCACATGCATTTTTTGGGCAACAAAGGGGGAGATGAGTGTTGGGAAGAGAACCAACCATGTTGTGATTGGAGGAAGCCATTGGTGGGTTGTGTGTTATGATGGAAATTAGGCCTATGTGCCTGTAAAATAGGCTGTAAGCCTGTAGTGCGTTTCTTGTTGAGGAAATGGCTCAAGAGCCTTGTGAAGGTTGTTGTGAGAACTCCTGAAGAAGTTGAGAGTTCCTAAAGTTCTAGTTGAGAGATTCCTAGACAACCGAGTGTACTAGAAGCCTTGATAAATGAATGATACAACTCGAGGGACTATAAGTAGGGAAGAGGGTACATTCCTTGGGTAGTGCAGGTTGTGTGGAAAAGAGAGAGCTGGAGGATTGGAACTGTTGTGGGAGTAGAACTTGGGTTTTGGGTTGTTGTGTGTGGAGAGTGGACAACTAATGGGTTGGATCTCCTTGTGGACTCGTATCCTCAGCTTGGGGGTGGCCTGCTATTGAGAGAAAATGAATAGCAACACCTATGGCTGGGAGCTTCATCCTTCGTATGCAGTGAGTTGGTTAATTATTAATAGATAAATGTTTCTATTCTATTCTTAAGTTATTCCGCTATGTAAATGTTTATCTGAATGTTGTGTTATGTTTTGTTGGATTCACATGCATTCATGAATTTATAAATGTTGTAGATGCATGGATAAATTAACATGTTGTTTGTTGTAATTTTATGGGTCTGTTGCCCCTTGGTTTTCTATTATATGTATGGGGAATTTTTAATTTGTTTTTAGCAGGCTAAGTTGTTTTCCATAGTGATGGGACTCAACATGGGTGTTGGGTACGTTACATGTTTGATCTTCAACATTAAAAGATAAGTATAATTCTGTCTCTGGTTTACATAAATTCTTGCAAATCACTATTTTATCAAGATTCCATCTATTTTGTGATTATATAAGTTAATGGTTTTAATATGGAAATGATTGTATTTGAATGGTAAATTTCACGGAGGATTTTGCATGGTAAATTTTCATTTGTGGTTGTCATCATTTGAGTATTTTACTCATTGATTTGAAGCTTTTCTGTGTAATCGCTCTGCCACTAATTATAATAGTGATGCTACAAACTTGGATGGTGGAAAATCTTGGTTACAACTTTGAGCTCTCTTTCCTTGTACTCTTCATTGCTCTCTTTTCCAATTTTTTTTACTAACTTCGTTGAATTCTTGAAGAAGTCTATAATCTAAATTGAAAAATTTCCACTTAGCAATAATCTAGAAGAAGGAAAACTTCCTATTTGTTTATTTTTGGCTTCTATTTCTTCTTATTTCCAAGGGAAAATGGGTCATTGTTGTTATGTCATGTGAGAAATCAATTAGTTGAAATATTTTGAATAACAATGTGAAGTTATCCTTATGTTACAGACTGTAGCATTACTTCCCAACTTGTGAGTTAATGTTAGGATAATTCTTCCAGTCATTGACACCATGGTTTCCTCAATCTCAACTCCGGATCTAACAAACAAAAATTCTTCATATCAAAACATGAACACACCAATGAACTTTGCTCATTGCTTTGATATTTGGATAGGGTTAGGACTCTTACCAAACATGAAACAAATATTTTCCAAAATCTTTTCTATATTTCTTATGTGGGATTGACAACATCCAAAGGCATAAGCATTTTATTGTGAGCGTTATGGGAAAATATATGTTTCTGTTTTGGTGCAGTATATAAATGCAATAATGTATGCATATCCTGTGTCAATCGCAAGAATCAGATTCAAATCTACATATTCCTAGAATGGGCACTCCGATGAAGCCATGTTATTCTTTAATGAAAGAATGACAAGTGTAGGGAATAAAACCCAATTCAATCACCATGGGTATTGTTCTACCCAAGTGTGCCTATATATTTGCTTTTGAACAAGGTAAGCCGATCCATGATAAATCGGTAGGAAGTAGAGTTAAGTAGATTTGAATCCAATGTTATTGTTGGCAACATGCTTGTAGAAATGTATGCCAAATGTGGGAGCGTAAACATTATTGTCAAATTGTATAAAGTAATGTGTGAATGATATGTCATGTCATGGAATGTAATGTGATTTGTAGTATATCTTATTCTGATTTATTGTTTACCATGCGCTTGATACAATGTTGTTTTATGAAATGTGATGATTTTCCATATTCCTGGATTGGCCATGTCCATTAAGCCCTGCCATTTTTCAAGAAATTAAAGTCTAGGGTATAAATCTCAAAGTCCATCACCATATTTAGTGTTCTTTCTGCTTGTAACCATTTATTGATTCTGGAACAAGATGAGTAGATCCATATTTGATGAGTAGGAATTATGTTCGAATATACTTAATCATAAAATGGCCATCCCATGAAGCTTAATTGTTCTTAATCAGTAAGAAGTAGATTTCAATCAATAAGAACTATATTTGATTTGATGTTATTGTTGGCATTATGCTTGATATAATGTTGTGTCATGGAATGCAATCATTTCTGCTTATTTCCAAAATGTCCACCTACATGATGCCTTGGATTTATTTAATGAAAAAATCCCGAGGGGAAAACATTATACCAAGTTGGTGTGGTTACATGCGATTTAGACCAGCAAGATGTAGATTTTTAAATTGATTTTCTGTGTGCTCTTGCTCTTGTCTGAATCATTAATAATTTGAATTACACAATTGTGAGTAGGATGTGAAGATGTATTAGTATGTGTCATCTTGTTGATCATATTTTGGAATTTTTAAAGTAAACGTGCCCAAGGGGATACACTGCAAAGGGTAGACTTACTTCGACTTAAGTTCCATGTAAGAGGAAATCTGTGTGAAGGATTCACTCTGATAAGATCTATCAATTAGGAAGTTGTGGATCAATCTAACCCAAATTTGCAACTGGCTCTGCCTCCCTTGAAACTCATGTCACACACAATAGACTGCAATTTTTCATTGGTTACAAACTATTGAGAAAATACATGGTCACATGTTGGTTGTTGGGTTGTGCTTATGTTGCCATTTGAAGGAACATCCAGGCTATAGAACATTCAAACAAGCATATCAAAGCAGCCAACGGATGAAGAAACATATTTTTGTATTTTCAGACGAACATGCTTCATCCTAAAACTTGAAAACAATAGTACAAAATATTACCGACTGATTCAAAGTTGGAACATGTTTATAGAATAATTTCTTGAGGTTTAGTTTGCAGCTTGTAGTTCATGTTTAGAAAATAAACTTTCATAATTCCTAGTTTCCATTCATTCACATTATGAAGAGTTATGAGTTATGAAGTTTTCTTTGGTCTCTGTTGTTTGTGTACATGAGTTAATGACCAAATTCTTGGGTATGGATGTGCATAGTATTTAAACTGTAGATATGATTGGACTTCCATGGTTGTGCCTTTGTTTCAAATTGTGGACTTGATCATACTTCCATGGGTCTGTTGTTTATGCTCATGGTGATTACTATTTCAAAAACTTGTTTGGGTAAAACACACTATCTGGAATTTGATGTGAGTTTACTTATGAAATGAGAATGTTAGCCCCCCAGGTTAGGGGTAACTAAGGGGATGATGTCTCGAGGCCTTCAGGTTGAATACATGGAGTGCCGACAACCAGATGAGCAGACATAGCCCCTTTTCTTACCACACATAATCATTTGACGATGACAACATCACCACACCATCCTAACCCACATAGGACAACAAGTCTTGCTTCATGAGGTAACAAGTCCGTTCATGTGGTAAGTGTCATTTTAATAATTGAAGCATTTGAACATGTTGTACATAGTCCTTTCTTGATTATGAAGACGTTTACTTGGAAATTGTGCCTTTTGCCTCATTTCACCTTGGTGGTTGACATGTTTTCCTAGTAAGTGGGTCACCCTCAGGAAAAGCATTGCTACTAGGGGGTCTCCTTGAAGGGTCATCGTGCCATTCCCACACATACTTATTATTTTCCACTCTTCTTCCCTTTCATTTCCTCATCTTTTGGGTTTTCGGGCTTATTGACCCCAAGAAGGGTTTGTACTTCATTTCATGGGAAGAAGGGGCTAAGGGCCGAGAGGTTTTGTAGCTGACAAAAGATAAAAGCCATAAATGGTCCTCTAGATGCTCGTCCTAAGGTCCCGAGAGCAATGAAACACTTCTCTATAAAAGTCAGGGACCTTTAAAAAAGGAAAAAACACATTAATAAATGTCTCGTTTGTTGAGGGAATGCGTTTGCGATGTATTTTACTTTCCTTGCACATGGAACTCAATGTGTTCTTAGCTCCAACTGGCATTGCGATGCTCCTTACTTTCCATTGCACATAACACTCAACGTTTTGGACCATAATCAATTAATGGAAATAAAAGAGCTTGGAAAAAGTTGCATTGCAAATGTGGATGCAACACACCCTCTACAAAGGCACCCATAAGTGAGATAATATAAGCCCTTGATATGTCAAGAGCCCCATACCCAAAAGTCATACCCCCATCCACCTCATACTCATTACATGCATTGGAGAGGGTATTCTTAGGAAACACTCCTTGACTTGGGGATTGATCTACCCAATAGGGCACCATGACAACCCTCCCATACTTAAATTTGGCAAGTTGTATAAGGTCTTTGAACATTTTTTTAGTTTGAAAAGGGGGGATTTAATGCACATCTTTGGGTGGTTCTTTTATTAAATGTGGCTTACTCGACATGATACATGTGACTTGTGGACCCTTAGAAGGCATACTTGTTTGTCTTTGCAGGGCATTTCCAGGTGTAAGCTATTCCATGGAGGATTGTGCCATTTTGACCTTCATGGGGGGCTAAAAACCCCAAGGATGGATGCCATACCCCACATGATGGGAAAAAGACCCTGAAGCCATTGCACACTTGAGATGATGGACATTGCCTTTGGAGGCACTTGGACAACACTAAGTGATGACATAATATCCCCTTGCACTTGGACGTTGGCCTTTGGACTCCCAAGATGTCACCTTCTAAGCCTTGATGTCACTTGGAGACTTAGGGTTTGATGGGATTGATGATTTTGGACGAGAGGTTATGTGGTTTGAAGAAGGAATATGCATGACATGACACTCCAAAGCATGAGAGATGGACACATGGCCTTTGGAGGTGTAACGACTTGCATCTAGAGGCTCAACATCTCATTTTTTAGGCCTAGCGTCACCCTTCTAAGGGATTTACTTTATGCATTTTTACATTTTTAAGTTGTAAAGGAAAATAAAGGGGGTTGACCTCCTTTTAATTTGTTGTTGACAAACTTATGTGGACAGTTTGGTTTTAGATGACCTCATATAAATAGAGGTCATCTCACTTTCATTTTACACAATTCACTTGATAATTACACACATTCTTGGCTGAAATTTTCATAGTACTTGAGCAATTCGCTCCACCTTGTCTTTTGTGCTTTTGGATGTTTCTCTTGTCTATTGGTTGATTGAAGGTTAGAGACTTCTCTTGATGCTTGTTTCTTGGAAATTGTGGTGGAATATTCTTGACAAGTAAGGGTTTCTCATGATATCTCTTGGATTAGGTAAGAAATTTATGCAATTATATGTTTTTCTTCTTGATCTCAAGGTTATTTTGTCAAACCCTTGGAGGAGTATAAGGGCATACACCCTTCATCAAGATCTATCTTTGTTGTCATTGAAAAGGCTATTTGCAAAGGTTGCTACAAGGAGTAAAAGGGCTTACACCCTTGTAGATTTACCTTGCTAAGGTTTGTTTACTCTAGGAAGTAAAAGGGCTTACATCCCTAGAGGAGTAATAAACCTTAGCTCATAAACAAGAGACCCCGTTACCCAATAGATAAGACACTAATATTTGTTCCATTGGAGATTGAATATTGTGCATTGGTAAATGCAATTTCAAGGAGATTGAAATGTTCTAGTTTGGAATTTAATTCTACATGATTTAAACTATCTTGTGCCCTAAGGGCGTCTTGTTTTGCCAAGTGATCTAGCTGCTGTAAGATAAATTTAGCTACAACCAATAGGGATGCAACAAACACACTCTTTACTCACTTTTATACCACTGAAATTTGCTTGTAAGCCTTGGTGTTTGTTCTATTGATTATAAGGTATTGTTTGGGTGGTTTACTTGCTGATTTTAGTGGCTAGAACTTGCTATTGTATCAAATATTTGCTACAACTATAAGGATGTTATAAATTCTTTTTGATAACACTTAATGAAGGCCCTCTTTTGCTATCAAAGTCTTTCTCTAATTATTGGAAAATTCTCTACTTGTTGCTAGCTTTGTTTTCCAACACCATACACTTGATTTTGACGGTTTAGTTTGTAGTTGTCATAACTTATTTACTGTTGATATATTTCCATACTGTTGCAATTTAAAGACAACAAGGTTTCTTGCTAGTTCCCCATTGGTTTTGAGGCTTTATTCATCATATATTCTGTTGTTCCAGGCAATTTTAACATTGTTTTGCAGGTACACAACCTTGACAACCATTTACCAGCTCATAAGACTCTTTCTCAAACCTCTTTCCCATATTTGATATTGAAATATATGGGCACTCTCCATTCACTTTCCATCTTCCATTGCAATCCCCTTAGGGTCACCGAGAAGCCTCCTTGTGTTGGACTTGTCCTTCACTAAAATGAGGGGGACATCTATTGAGGTGACAATGATAGTTGTTCCCAACTGTATCACACATTTGTGGCTTGGGTTGGGCTTTTTCCAAATTACAAACCGTGTGATAACAGGGAACATTGCCAACAATTTTTTTGGTTGTGGTATAAATTTTCATTGATTAATTTAAATGTTGGAAATTATAATTTTCAGAAAATAATAATGATAATATTGAGGAAATTGCATAAATTGCATTTGTATTTATATTTCATAATTGGGTTCTTTACATATGGTATCATAGTGATGTTACAACACTCGGAGCTATATGAGATCAAGGATGTCTCAAAATGGGTGCATTCTGGATATTTTTACATATAATACACAGATTAATGGTCTTCGCATCACCAAGACGATTCATCAAAATTTAAACTATTGGATAGCCTCATTGCAATAGAATTTTAATGCACTTAAGCAAGCCTCACAATAGATAGTGTCATTTGGACAAGTGGCCATGAATGGGGGGCTACCTATTCCACCAAATTCACCATGATTTGCTCCCAACCCCAACCACATAAATACACCTGCTTGGGCGGACAAGATGACCCATAAAAGGAAATCATTTCACTTAGGGATTTTGAACCTTGGTGGGGACAATAACAAGAATACACTTTCATCAACCAAACAAGTTGTTATAACACAAATTGCCACACTACATGTGCATTTGTGACATGGCCTAGTCCCCCCCCTCGGTTGCAGACCTAAATCCCAGTCTTCATCAGATTCATCCAAAAAATAATGCTTTTGTTGTCATACGCTATTCACCCATGTGAAAATTGTGTATATATGCTATTTTCCAATGTACAAATTGTGTATACCCTCAATTTTGTGAAAAAATAAAAATATTCCACATTTTTGGGCGATGTTTTCGGTTTGGCCCATACACAATGGAATATAGCCAACTCAATCTCTTTAGGATGGTATATAAGCACATATGGGGGTATGGATGAAGAGAGACAACCTTGGTGCAATATTATGGTGATGATTTTCAAGCTCCCCTATTACCTGAACCACTGAGTAACATCCCCCGATTTGGAAACCTGTTTCCCAACATTCTTTCCTCTCTCATATATGATCGTAGGGTGTGTTCCTATCCCTTATGGGTCATTCGAGGAAGAACCACTTTGCTAAGTTAATGCTTGAAAGGTCTAGTGGATGAACCTGGGTAGTTGGCTTCGAGGCAGTGCCGACGATTAGAGCCAGGTTGTAACTACCTACTTACATTGTTTCAATAAAAGAGTTCTCTTTCCCTCCATATATGTGTAATTTTGTTCAATCTATTTATATATGTAACTTGATTTACATATTTGAATTTGCACATTACATGTATAACTTGATTTTATAACTACCTTGTTGTAGTATAGACTTGATTTCCTTTTGCAAGTTGGTGCGGGCAGAGATCAGGAGCAACTCAAAGGTCGAGAGTGAGGAACTACATCGAACATTTGGATACAAGGAGTGAGGTCTTCTATTATCTCTCCCAAATAGTTATTTTGTTATAATTTTGTGTGTGGGAGGGTAGGTTCTATCTTTTAAGTACAATTAGGCTATGTTGTGACATAGACCCAAGGTTCTATCTTTACGAAGTGGGCAAAGGCCATGCTGACATTAACTAATGATGGTGAAACCGTAGCACTTTTTGTGTTTAATAAGGCCATAGGTAGGTTTGGGGTTTCGAGAGAGATTGTCACTAACCATAACAGTCACTTCCAAAACCGTATGATGTTTGAGTTAGCATCAAAGCTGGGTTTTAGGCAGGAGCATTTGTCTCCTTACTATCCTCAAGAAAATGGTCAGGTTGAAGCTGTTTACAAATCCTTGAAAACCATTTTGAAAAGAACTGTCAATACAACCAAATCAAATTGGAATTTGATTTTATATCCGACATTGTGGGCCTACCGAATCTCAGTCAAAATTGCAACACGATTCTCTCCTTTTCAACTTGTTCACGGAGTAGAAGCAATTTTTCCTATTAAATGTGAAATCCTTTTGCTTAAAATTGCGATTGAGCTCCTCCCTAACACGACTCAACTTGAAGAATGCCTCATTTACTTATAACATCTTGTTGAAAAACATCAAGATGCTGCCTGTTGGTCCTAAAGTCTGCACCTGATTGCTAAAGGGTTGAGCTAGGCCACCTCAAGTTTATAATGATTGGTTTTTTGATAAGTTGATTTTGTTGGTCAGCTTGAGGATAGGTTTTTGAAGATGGTAATCTGGTTGGATAGGCCACACAGTATAAGAGTAGGTTCCCCTTTGCCAATGGTATGTATATTAATGAACAATTAGGGATATGAAAAGGCAAACACAAGAAAAAACAACAAGCAATGCAATGAATCACTTGCTATGTGAGAATAAAAAATTAACATAATATCTTAAGACTTAGACAAATATCTAAATGCAAATCATTGAACATGTTGCCGAATAATAGATCTTTCACTAAACAATAACTATATAACATGTTGTAGAATAAGAAAAAAGATCTACTAAAACAATGGCTGAAAGAATAAGGAAACGTGTATTGCACACATCACAAAATTTGCATTCAAGACAAGATTAAACACATAAAGATTTGAGTAAGAGAACACAACTGTCATCAACATATATTCACTAGGCATATAACTTTACAGTAAACTGTGCAGGTCCATCCCTTCTGCTTCTTCTATTATTCTCCAAAAACCGAACCCCTAAAACATACAAAAACTGCCTATTTATCAGAGTTGCAAAGGCTCTTGTTGATCTGGGACTGAGACTTCACTTTGTGTTCCCAGTTGTAAACAACTTATTAACTTAACTACGACATTGCTGGAGTGCAGTGATGCATCACTTAAAACTCAACCTAATTATAAGGGACGTGATTCATATCAAACATGAATCATCACTTATTATGCATTAATTTGAAATATCTCAACTTAAATAACTGAAAACTGCTGTTGATGGTGGACCACACTGATGCATAAGCTGAATTGCACTAAGCCTTTGACAGAAACTAAGTCGAAGTGATAGAACCGAGTTCTGTATCGATCATGGCATGCACACATGCTGTTGGAGGCCACTGGAGACAACTAGAAGTGTGGCTGTGTCTTTCCCCACTTATATTTTTGAGGACAAAAGCAAGTCGTGTTGCGCTTTTCTAGATTCTGGATGTGTAGTTTCTCTGTTCCTGGTTTGGCACCCCCTTTTAAACCTTTCAAATATGCAATAAATGTGGGTGAGCCACTTCGAAGTTTCGACGTTTGGAGGTTTCAGAGCACAGAGGATGCATATCCTTTGGAGGACAGAACCCCCAAAGTCGTTAACTAACACTAATCACTTATTAACCCAAGATTACCTTTAACCTTCCTCATTTTGGAACTTCAGGACTCCAACTCTTTGGGGTTCAGAAGCTTACGGCTATTCTTGATAGAAATCTCCTGGAGTAAGATCTACCGAAGCTGACGTGGCAAACAATGACGTGTCCACATTCCAGAGAGTGACTTGTGCCACTCGAAAATGAGCAGATGACACAAACAAATGACCTGAAATGAGCGCTACGTGTCATGATAGGAGAGTACCATGTGTCAAAACTGATGGATGCCATGTGTCTCTGGCATTTCGAAATTTCGGGGCTCCGCACTTGTCTTGGAGTTAAATATCCCAGATTAACTAACTCGTGAAGTGACGCGGTAGTGAGGGCCCACTTCATCACTTCAGGGCATTCGATACTTCGGGGAACTGTTGCTTCAGAGGATTTGAACCAATGGTAATTTCAGATGCCTGAACGTTAAAGTCACAGAGTCATTCCTGTTTAAACCCACGTGAGTTTGAGACTCTAAATTCGTGAGAGTCATTGATCTGTGTCGATCGTTGGATCTCCATCATTGAAGAATTGACTTGTATGTTAGGCTTAAATTCTAAGCCTGAAATGGACTGCTTTGATTTGCTGCCTTTTCCTGCGGAAGCTTACTGAGCTTACAAAGGACTTGTTGGACCTGGATGTCTCCTATGCACATAAAAGACTTGGTGGACCTGCTGCATGCTCAATTAGTGGAGAATATGATGACAAGTTTTTCAAACTCAAACCAGAACATGAAATCACCCTTCAAGAAAGCGAAAAAAGATGGTGGAAAATAAGTAAAGACGAGCTGGGGCCATGAAGCTGAGTGATTAAATAATGGAGAATAATCTAAGCAAGCAACCACAAAACTCAGAATTGATGGATTCATAGGGTAAAGGAGGGAAAATGTAAGGGGTGTGGACCTAGGTTACAACATTGGCTCCAACCGGGGAAAACACTTCCCCGCGAGGTGCTAAGAACTATAGACCAAGTGCCTTACCTTTCAGAACCTCGCTCCCACTGGATGAAACTTACCTCTGTTTCTGTTTATTGAGCATGTATCTCTACCACTGTTTCTCAACCATGCATCTATGAAGTTCAAAACAACAACTACACCCTAGTGTCTTTGTTGGGCTATGGAGTCTTTATTCACACACAACTAACTAATCAGATGCAAAAATAAAAGGAAAGCATCTATGGTACAAGAGGGACCTTCCCTCATCCTTAAACAAAATAGTGTTTCAGGAAGCTCCCATTTACTAGGCCTCCGAAGATCTCTGCATCATCTAGATTGTGCAAGATAAATGTGTTATTGTCTAGAACCTAAACCACCTTAAAAGGGCCAAACCAGAGGTTATCAAACTTACCGTGCTTGGACTTGTCATCCCTTATGGCATCCCACCTCAAAACCTAGTCACCTTCTTGAAAGATCTCCTTCTTGGTTTTCTTGTCAAAGGATGATTTGATCTTGCTCTGGTATGCTTAAGCCTTCTGATCCAATGCTTCTCTCTTTTGTTGAACCTCTATAATATGGAATATTCTCCTTTGGATGTCATTTGGATCCTTAATCTCTTACTGTAAGAATTTTAGGGCTGGTATACCAAGCTGGGTGGGAAAGACAACGTCTATGTTATCACATAAAGTTGTTAGGAGTCATATGTGTTTGTTGTGAATACCCAAGTCTGCACCCCTGCTCCGTCTCCCTCTTTTCTGCACACCATTCCTAGGATTTTTTTCCCTGCTAGTTGATAAAGACAATTTCCCTTTCCGATCAATGATCTGGTTTTCCTTAGTGTCTTGCTTAACTAATTTTCGACTTAGGGGTTTTCTATTTTCTTTAAAGGATGAACACATATCATGATCTTTGGTCCAAATTACTGGTCATCTTATTTGCTATTAATTGAGCTCACATCGGGTCGTCCAAGTCCTTTGTTTGTATATTTAACAACCATGAGCATAAAGCACATCATTCAGAACAGTCCATTTCAGGCTTGAAACACAAGCAAGCAGACATGCTCGATTTTCAACGATGGAGATCCCATGAGTAGTTCAGATCAATAGCTCTCGGGTGTTCAAGATTTCAAAGTAGCACAAGGATTAACGACTAGACAGAGGCGTCGAAGTCTCGAAGTAAATCTGAGCCATTAAAGGCTGAGGACATGTGGAGGCAAATCCCTCACTTTGGAGGATTGTAAGAGCTATGTGTTGAAAATCCCTGAAGAGTCGAAGCTCGAACTCCCAAAATAAATCTCGACCATCCAAATCAAGAGGACACGCATCGCTAGATCTCACACTTCGAAAATTTGACACTTCAAAGGATTGTAAGAGCTATGCACTGAAAAGGCCCGAAGCTCGAACTCCCGAAGTAATTGTGAGCCGTTGATCTTCACAGCAGGAAGTAGGGTCCATCCAAGAGCGATGCATGGCAACAAAAGTAGGGCTTTTCTAGATCGTAGATCGCAATCAGATCAACGACTTACGTGTCTTCGACATGTCAAAATTGTGCGAGGATTAGTGGATAAGAAGAAGCCCCAGAGTTGCATATCAAGCACCACATGTCCTTCTCCATCGAACGGTCAATATCTACTTTAGGAATCTGGACTTCAGGATTTTTAGCTCCTCCCCTCTCGCTTTCATCCGGAGTTTTTTCTCCCGAAGTCCACAAATTGTTGTCGCATGTCCATCCAAATCTAACAGTGGTAGTTTGCTTCGGGACTTCAGGCTTTGGGAGTTTTAGCCTCCTCACTCCAATTTTCATCCATAATGTTTTCTCTCGGAGTTAACAGATCCTTGCCGCGTGTCCTCCCCAGATCCACGGTCGTCGTTCACGTAGGAGCTCCATCTCTACATGCATACCGCCCCCGAGCTTTGAAGTGCCAAAGTACGTGGCAGTCATCAATTCAGATATGTGGCACTCTCGTCAGTCATGACACTTGGAATCCATTCGACGATGACACATGGCACTCAGTCCAGGAACCTTTGGGCATATCATCCACTTGTTTCCAAGTGACACATGTCACCTGTGTTTTCATGACACATCAGCATAGTGACGTCAAACCACCACGTCAGATAATCCTCCGGCCAAAGTAGCACCATCTCCAAGCATGGTTAGAATGACTCTAAAGTTGGCAGGCGGATAAAATTTAGCGATGGCACTAAATTTAACAGGTGCGCCCAGATCGCAGATCATGATCAGATCAACGACCATGTTTCATTGTGGGGACGTAACATGCTCAAACGATAAAATTATTGAGCGGTCCCGCAATTGAAACCATGGTATATTGAAAGAGATACATGGCGGAAGGTGGTGGATTGCAGGCACAAAAGTGGTGTGAATCTAAATCGCCTTTGACGACCCCACAATCACGTGCTCATATCAAATCTGAAAGCAGTGCGTGGCATCCCCCTAGGCATTAAGCCTCACCCCAGTCCTAATGAAAAAGGAGTGGTGGTTGAAACCTCAACTCACTCCATAAATAGAAGGTGTGGAGGGTCTAGCCGTGGAGACAGAGATGTCAGCCCGAGATACCACGGTGGATGAGTTTTCCTATAGGCCCATGCTGAGATGAATTTGCATCTGACAAGAGGATGCACACACAGTCTAACATAAGAAGGTGCAGAAGAAAGGATTTAAATGGAATGGCCAGATCACACCCCTGGTAGTTGTGGATTGATCTGAGTATAAATAGATCAGTTCAAGATTTTGTTTAGGTCATCAACTGGTTGATCCGAGCTCCCTACTATGTAATTTTGACGCCATAACTGTTCTCTGGTTATGTATCAAATTTGAGACTTTCGCATTAATAGAAGTCAACTTCTTTCATCTCTTTGTTTAAACTGTGCTGAAAAACTTGGGCATGGAGGATCTAATCAAGGGTTGGGGTTTCTATTGTAATGTAGGTTTGATTACAGTATTGCTGTGATGAGTTTTAGTCAGCTTCTTTGTTATCTTATATCACCATTGAGTACACTATCATGACCAGATTAACTTCGATGGAGTTGACTTTGGTGGAATTGAGATGGACCAGACGGTTTGGCCCACTTAGGATAAGTTGGGAGTGCTTAGTCATGGACAAAAAAAATGATGGGGCAACCTCATCAGTCTTGAGATGACCTCGCAGATAGGAAAACCTAGGTGTAGATGACCTGAGTGGATGGGGCCACTTGGGTGGGCTTGATATGACTTGAGTGAACCCGATATAGTTTGGAACGAACCAACGGAGAAGTCACTGAAGACAAGCACATCGACTCAATAAAACTTAGGTCCAACTTAGGAAATTGGGGCTTACAGACATGCGTCGAGACTCATATAAATAAGCGGATACCTTGAAGTGCTAAGGAATACAAGGAAGGGATCACAAAAGGAGAACACGATGATCTGTGATTCTGCCAAGGTCAAGCACAATAGAGTGACTTGGACTACCTTGGTGAGACGAAGAATGGAACAGGGTTGTAGGAGACAGACTTGCAAAAGTTGTTGGGTTGGTTAGTACAAGGTTGTTGGTGAATTATTGGCATGAAGATGTTTTTCCTTAGTTTTGTGTACTTTTGTAATGGAGTTGCTTGCATAGGTCACACAATATATATATATATATATATATATATATATATATAACACTAGCTTGGGTGTCACCCATCCACATATGCTAAGTACTTGCACAAATGTTCTATATATGTTGAATATTGTTCATTATGTACTTATGTTTCCTAAGTTGTATAACTAACTAAATATTGTTGGGAATGTTTGAGGCCACAGTCACATTGTGCGCCTAGTGTGTTTGTTGGATAAGCTTAAGTTGAGTAGGACTTGGTGCATGTAAGAATTGTATCCTAAGTCAAAGTTATGAGTAGAACTTAGGTAAAGAGGCATATCTTGGTTGTAGCATGCATAGGTTTTCCAAGCCATTGTGGTCAAGGCAAGGCGGTGTTGCATGACCATAAGTGTCGAAACAACTTGGGCACACCAAGTCACATCGAAAAATTCTAGGTGGATTGTAGGTCTGTGACAATTGGTATCAGATTTGTTTGAAGACATATTGGTGATATTCACCACTGTCACTTCCATAAAAATTGGTATCAAAGATGATTTTGGAAATAATTTTGGTGCTCTTCACCAATTTCACTTCCATGACAATTGGAATCAATGTAGTTTTTGGGTCTGCAAACTTTACTTTTTGACAACTTGGGTGGTCTTTCGGACAAGTGAGGAACTCATAGAAAGACAATAGGCTTTAGGGGATAAGTTGTCAAGAACTTGGGAAAGTGATCGTGGTTGACTCACATGGGAATATAGGTGATGCATATTAGCTTGAAGACTGGAATTTCAGACATGTGCCTTCATTTAGAAGTATGCATGTTCCTTGTTTCTTGCATTTTCAGAATGTTGTGATTGTTGGTTCTTTGAAGGGGAAGTTGGGAAACTTGGATGAAGTCTAAGTGTAGTCCACTTTGATGGCTAGGCCAACAGACTTGGGAGTATCCCAAGTGATACAAAATTCAAAGGGAACATTGGATATTTTGGATGCCTTGGCAATAGGTCTACGTAGGTTTTTGGACAAAAATTTCAAACGATGCATTGTTGGTGTCAATGTTTCATCGAAACCTGCACATGAGATCTAGATAAAGAAAGTACAAACAAAGCTTATCAAGAAAGGAAGAGATATTCAATATGGAAGAATGAGAAAATATATTCACACTACTCCAATGAGCTGATGATTGATACATAGATGATGATAAATATGATACAATGAATGAGTGGAATACACTCATATATATGACATTGCATTCCATAATAACAAAATGCATAATAACATAATAGTGATGATCTAAAATAGAAATTCTAAAATAGAACTAGTCAGTTAACTCCCATTGAACTAGTGTGCCAAAAATATAAATTTCTCCAACACCCTCCTTGAACATCACTATGGAGTAAAAATGAGTCTCAACAACTAGGCCATGTTAGGTACTCATGTATAATGCAACTAATGAACACTGAATAAAAATGAGGAAAGAGGGAAAACCACGTGGGAATAAACCCCCCCTCAAAAGAGAATGCATCAAAAGAAGAAAAGGAAACTGCTAGGAAACTGTGTTCTTCATTCCAAGATGATCCTGCAAAGTCTGAAACTTCTGTTCACTGAAAGTCTTTGTGAATATGTAGAAATATTTATGGATCTGATGAAGTCCTTTGGAAACCTGTATAGCCTTGTACCCCTTGATCCCATGGACCCATCTGCACCTGAAAATATTCCTTTCTGGTGGAAGTGGAACTAGATTCCAAGTTTGATTCTTTAGGAGTGAGTCATACTCCTGCATGGTTGCTTTCCATAATGGATTTCCCACAACCTCACTGTAGAGTTGCAGATAAGAAGATTGAACCATATAGCAATGCATGGGCATCACAAGTTCAGAAGATGAAGGTACATGAGAATGCTCCTCATGCCGAGATCGAGTCCTCCTCGAATCCAATGGATTCATTGCAAGGATACCTGCTACTTGAAGTGTGAACTGTGGATTCTTGGGCATTTGATAAAGCTTCAACACTAGCTTCTTATCTGGCTGCGTTACCTGCTTATTTCCATGTACAAAATCTGAGTGTATGGAATCATCTCCGATGTCTAAAACTGATGGAAGCACAAGAGTATATGCATGTTGCACTGGAGGTGCATGCAAAGTACTCTCCTTATGTGTAAGTAGAAAAGAGGAGTCATCATCAGAAAACTTAGTGAATTTATACAACCTTGACTTGTGATACACCTCACCAATTGTAATGATGGAATTGCCATGCATGTCAATTACTGAAACTGAATCTGATGTAAATTCAACCTTTTTACCTTTCTGAGTGATTTGATAAACTGAGAGCAGATTCATAAAAAGATTTGGAACATGTAAAACATTCTCAAAACTTCCATTATGGAGTTCCACTCTCTCCTCTCCTGCTACTACTACTGGAGTATCACCCCCCATTAGAATAGGGGGTCTTGAGCATGAACTCAAAGAAGTAAAAACTTCCCTTTTTGTTGACATATGATGTGATGCGCTAGAATCTATAATCCATAAATCAGATGAGGAGTTAATTGCAACAAGAGCATGGTGATTACCTTTCTTAGGAGCAAGATCTTCTTCCTTCTGCTTCTTGACTCCCTCTGGAATGTAGTTTCCAAGGTTGTTCTGCTGAAGTGTCTGTGCCGTAAGATCGATCTATTTCTTCATGTATGTTGATTCTTCATGATTTGGTTTATTGCAGTAAGTACACCACTTTCCCTTCTTCTTCTTCTTGGAATCTAAAGAGTCTTTGGAACATGAAGAATCATTAAAGGGTTTTGAATATCCCCCCTTCTCGTTATGTTTCTCCTTCCCATTCTGTTTGGATGATCATTTTCCATCATGCATGGTGAGTGCATGTGCTTTGGGATCATTGATTAGTCCCATCTGAATGAGTTTTTCCTGCTCACGTGTGAGAGAATCAATAAATTGATCCATGGTATGCATCTTCCAATTTGTTCCCATGAGATACCTTCCTGAATGGAAAGTGGAAACATAGACAACATATTCTGTTCCTAGCTTGACCAAGATTATTAGAATAAGTTGGTCCACCTGTTTAGACTTATCAATACCACAAGTTGCTAAGATCAATATCAAATATTTAAATTTAGTAAAGAAATCCTATATACTATCAAAACTGTTAGGATCCAAAGTATTCAACTCTATCTCAAGCATATGACCTCTCATCTTATCTTGCTTTCCAAACAAACTTTCCAAGGTGGTTGAGATTTCGTTTGGAGTCTTGCATGCGGCAACATGAAACCATAGATCAGTTGAAATCAATTCAAGAAGAAGTCTCGTGGCTTCATCCTTTCGATTCACCCATATCATCTTCTCAATTGCTAATGTAGGTTATGTTTCTGTCCCCATCGTCAAGTTGTACAGTCCTTTCCTTCTGAGTTGGAATTCTACCTTGGGATTCTAATCAAAATATTTGTATGGTCTGAGGATTAGCACCAAGGTTGACTGTATAATAGGTGTCCTATCCATCTCCCCCACTGTTTCTTAGAACCCCTAAAAATTTACTCTCAATCTGCAAGTGAAAAACTAAGAAATCACTCTAGAAAGGGCACTTCAAGTAAAAATTCATATTAGTTTCAGTAGACGATCTTCTAGCTTACTTTCTGAGCAAACGATGAGGAATCTCACCAAGTGGATGAAAACCCACTTGTTGAATGGGCCGATTCACTTACCCCACGTTCCGTTTCCTCAAAAAGTTAATATTTTGGGAAAAATCATTGCAGAAAGGTACGACCACAGAATCATATTAGTTTTAAGAGGCGATCTTTCGGCTTACTTTCTGAGCAAACGGTGAGGAATCTTGTCAAACAGTTGAAAAAAAAACACTGGAAGAATGGGTCGATTTACTTCTCTTGCGAGCCATTTCCTCAAAAAGTTAATATTTTGGGAGAAATCACTATAGAAAGGTACGGCCATAGATTCGTATAAGTTTGAAGAGGTGAGCTTCTGGCTTAATTTCTGAGAAAACGATGAGGAATATCACCTAACAGTTGAAAACCCACTTGCATTATGGGTCGATTTATTTCTCTCACGATCTGTTTCCTTAAAAAGTTAATATTTTGGGAGAAATCAATGCATAAAGGTATGACCACAGATTCGTATTAGTTTCAGGAGGTGATCTTCTGACTTACTTTTAGAGAAAACGATGAGGAATATCACCAAATGGTTGAAAACCCACTTGCAGAATGGGTCGATTTACTTCTCAAGCAGGTGTTTTCCTCAAAAAGTTAAAATTTTGGGAGAAAGCACTGCAAAAAGGTATGACCATAGATTCGTATTAGTTTTGGGAGGTGATCTTCTGGCTTCTTTTCTGAGCAAACAATGAAGAATTTCGCCAAACGGTTAAAAACCCACTTGCAAAATGGGTAGAATTACAATTATGTGAGCCGTTTACTCAAAAAGTTAGTATTTTGGGAGAAATCATTGCCAAAAGGTACGAGCATGGAGTTTGCTCACTAAAACTCCAATTTTCCTTATTGTTTGGCTTGTCTGTCTTTCTCCAAGCAACGTAGCTCTGATACCATGTCAATCTTTCATCGAAACCTGCACAAGAGATCTAGCTAAAGCAAGTACAAAACAAGCTTATCAAAAAAGGAAGAGAGATTCAATATGGAAGAATGAAAAAATATATTCACACTAATCCAATGAGCTGATGATTGATACATAGATGATGATCAATATGATACAATGAATGAGTGGAATACACTCATATATAGGACATAACATTCCATAATACCAAAATGCATGCATTCATAATAACATAATAGTGATGATCTAATATAGAAAGTCTAAAATAGAACTAGTTAGTTAACTCCCACTGAACTAGTGTGCCAAAAATAGAAATTTCTCCAACAGTTGGGGCGAGTCCTTTGTTGGACATTGGGAAAAATTCTATTATAGTTGTTGGAGGTGGCCTTGGCAGCCGCCTACCACCTTCCTTCCACTAATTGAAGCCTCAGGTGGCTCACTTCCATGAAGTTGGTTGTGGAGCCTAAGGGCTCTTAAAGGTGCCAAGCTTGGTGAAAGAAGGAAAACCATGGAGGATCCATTTTTGAGACATGCAATGGCAACATGCCATCTTCTCCTCCACAATGAAAATCAATTGGACAGCTTGGTGTCCAATTTGGGGCCTAATACATGAGTGCCATTTAGTATTTGTTGAGTTGCAGGAGGCGGTTTGACATTGCCGTGGAAGAAGTGAAGTTTTTCCTTGGGTAGCCATGACGATAATGATAAAGTATTGGACAATTGCTTGGGTGGAGTCAGACACTTTTGTTTTATGTGAAAGATGGAGATAGTGAAGGAGTTGACCAATAAAATGTGGATAGTCGACTCGTATGGTGCATCCAATAATGAAAACCAAATTGACTTGGAGGTTTCTCTTCCACCTTTGTATACATGGATTTAGGATGAGGCAAAGCACTCCTTGGGAATCTTATGGATGATGACCAGATGACCCATAGTTCAGATGGATCATTGGTTGGAGGTGACTAAAGTCTTAGTGTGGACGTACCTCTCTTAGGAAAGAGTTATGTAAATCTTTTGGCTAGTTCATTTGACTTAGGACACTTTGGATGAATTTTTGCAACACTTGAGGGTAGTGGTAGTGTTGACCATTTGCCATCCTTGTTGGTAGGTTGAGTCACACAAGGTGAATTGATGGTTGGAGGCAAGTTGGTGGAATTTTCCTTGGTCCATAGGATTTTCTTAGGCAAGCTGATTTGTGGCATGAAAAGATCTTTTTGGTGGCAAGGATAGTTAAAATAATGTTGCAGCGACAAGTCTAAGTATGCAAGACTTGGACAGTTGGGATGGACAATGAAGGTGTTAGAGAAAAGGCTCATGATGCTTGGAGTCATAATGGACACTATTGGCACATGCCTATTTTGGAAAGAAAGTCTATTTTGGGCGGAGACCTATTTTGGGAACATGCCCATTTTTGGAGAGAAAGATCTATTTTTGGAGCGCACACAACAGGTGGTAGGAAATAAGGATGTAGAAAAAGAAGGAAAAGTAACATGCATGAGGAAAAACAATGTGGCATGCATGAAGACATGCCTAACTATGCTAGGGTTAGGGTTTTTGACAAATATTGTAACGGCTATAAGCCTATAAAGTAGTATAAATAAGGACCTAGGAGGTCTAGGTTGAGGTTGATCAGTTGATTATTGATAGTTGGTTGGTTAGGAGACACTGATTGTAATAAGTTTTGTGGTAGAGTGAGTTAAGCTAGTCTTTAAGGGTTAGGTCATAGGATGAGGAGCTTGGTGTGACCTAGTCAATCTCCAAGAGGGTACTTACCCTCATTTTGATTATAATACTAAAGATGTAATGCGCACAACGCAATATTTTGCAGCAGAATAAATAAAAGAGCAGAGAAGCTAGATATTTGTGGGCGTAGCTCTAGGAGGGAGTGAACCACGGTAAACCTTGTGTTCTATGTGATTTTTAATGAATGATTTTACTATTTTGTTAATCATTAGCTCAAGAATGAATGGTTAAAACTAGTTATAACAACATGCATGCATAGGTTTAAAGATGAATGAATCATAGAAGTAGATGAGTGATTAATGATGATACTGTATAAGGAAAAGAAGCTAATGACAATCCCCACTCATTCCTAGATTGCAAACACTTGAGTATTGCAGTCCCCCATAAAAGATATCTCGGGTGAGACTGCGCTGTGCACCTTGTGTCCAACATTGCCTTCTAGGTTACCAGGAGGGACGATAGTTTTGAGGGTTTTGTTGGAAACCTGTTTGAGATCATAACCTAGGTCAACCCAAGTAACCAACAAATGGTTCCATTGCTGGGATTTGAACCCGGGTCTCTCGGGTGAGAGCCGAGTATCATAACCAACTAGACTACGGTTCGTGGTGGACAAGGTCCAGGATAGGGGGAAAGAAGTGGTCCGCACTGCAGAAGCATAGAGAGAAGAGATCATGGCCAAACTCATAGAAGTCCATGAAACTATACAACAATTACAAATTCATGCAATATTGCAGGCCATGATGCAACAACATGAAAAGACACAATGACCCCCTGCACAGAAAGAAGAAATGAGATAGTTCAGATAGTGGTGCATGGCAGAGATACATTCACAGTCATACAACATATGGTCAGAATGGATCAAGAGACCACACAAAAACCCATGGGGGATGTTGACCACTTTGAGGTAGTCACGGTGCAGATACCCACAAAGGCACTATATAGACTCCAGGATAGTATAATGCAGAAAGTACAATACAGAGCCCTCGCGAATTCCACTAACTTGGAGGTTGGTAGGCGAGTCGTAGAGATGTCACAGATTACCTATGACCAATTGACCTCAAAGAATGAGGAGGAAAAAGAGTGCACTAACAAGCTAGAGCAAGGGCTAACAACAATATACACCACATTCTAGATAGCGCGCAAGCACCAGATAAGAGTTCAGATGAAAGGATAAAGATCATTGCACAAACGATTGAAGGATATATGTAGGAAATCGAGGAGTTAAAATAAAAACTTAATCCTACAACTCTTCCTGAGGTTTGAGAGCAAAGAGAACAACAAACCACACTCCAGATAGAGGAAATGTAAATGGAAGCAAAGGAAGTCGCAAAACTGTATGACATAGCTGCACAGATTTGGACCACTTTGGAAGAGGATGAAAAGGTCCAACAATTGGACCAAAAAGAGGAGAAAATCAATGCTTCCATGTAGGAGTTGAAGCAACGACATAAAACCATGAGCATTACCGAGTGCTTGAAGTGAATTCAGGAGATGAAGACCCTGCAGACAGAGTTAAAGACAACACAAATTAATAAGCAAGAAAGACAAGCCCAGTTGGAGCCCCTCTAGGAACAAACAATACATATAATTGTGGAGCTGGAGGAAGAGAAGACAAGGATGTAGGAGGAACATTAAGAAAGCACAACATTGCTAGAAAAACATATAACAACGCAAATGGTCGAGGTGCTAACAGATAAAGCTGCACAAGTGAAAGAAAAAGGGAAGGAACTAGCAGAGAAGTTCCATAGCTTGGAGAAGGTTGTACAGATAGTGCGCACCACCTGAGTGGCTTGGGACGAGCCACATGTCAGTGTTGGGGGCCTATTGGTGCAGGCCTATTTTGGGAATAAAGTCTATTTTGGGCGCAGGCCTATTTTGGGGAGAAATATCTGTTTTGGGAACAAGCCCATTTTTGGTGAGAAAGATCTATTTTTGTAGCACGCGCAACAGGTGGCAGGAAAGTAGCATGCAGAAAAAGAAGGAAAAGAAGCATACAAGAGGAAAATAAATGTGGCACGCATGCAGACATGCCTAACTATGCATGGTTAGGGTTTTTGACAAAGATTGTAATGGCTATAAGCCTATAAAGTAGTATAAATAAGGACCTAGGAGGTCTAGTTCAAGGTCAGTCAGTTGATTATTAAGAGGTAGTTGGTTGGGAGTCATTGATTGTAATAATTTTTGTGGTAGAGTGAATTAAGCTAGTCTTTAAAAGTTAGGTCAAAGGATGAGAAGCTTGGTGTGATCTAGTTAGCCTCCCAGAGGGTACTTACCCTCAGTTTGATTGTAATACTGAAGATGTAATGCGTGTAACACAAGATTTTACAGCAGAATAAATAAAAGAGCAGAGAAGCCAGATCTTTGTGGACGTATCCCTAGGAGGTGGTGAACCATAGTAAACCTTGTGTTCTATGTGATTTCTAATGAATGATTTTACTATTCTGTTAACCATTAGCTCAAGAATGAATGGTTAAAACTAGTTATAACAACATGCATGCATAGGTTTAAAGATGAATGAATCATAGAAGTAGATGACTGATTAATGATGATAATGTATAAGGAAAAAAATCCAACCACAATCCCCACTCATTCCTAGACTGCAAAAACCTGAGTATTGTAGTCCCCCATAAAATCTATATCGGCTGAGACTGCACTGTGCACCATGTGCGCAACATTTCCTTTTGGATTACCAAGAGGGTTGATAGTTTTGAGTGTTTTGTTGGAAACCTTTTTGAGATTATAACCTGGGTCAACCCAAGAAACCAACAAATGGTTCCATTGCCGAGATTTGAACCCAGGTCTCTCGGGTGAGAGCCAAGTATCCTAACCAACTAAACTACGGTTCGTGGTGGACATGGTCCAGGACAAGGGGGAAGGATGTTGAAATGGGTACTTGAAACTGAGAGGGGGGGTGAATCAGTGTCACAAAACTTATTGACAAATTTTCAACTTTTCACAAATTAATTGAACAACAAATATTCATTTCATTTTCTCAATCAATATATATAAAACAATAAATATTTTATTTATTAAATAACTTGAATGAGTACATAATATCAATCTTTGAATATCATCTTCATACAATTATGAGAGACCCAACTTTGTGTTACAAGACCCAGCTTGTAGTTCTCAGATCCAACTGAGAAATGAGGAATCCAACCCTCATAACAAGTCCCAGCTTGTTGATCTCAGATCCAATTGAGATGTGAGGAATCCAATCCTCATACAAGACCCAACTTGTAAACAAGCACCAACCTGATTGAATGAACTTTCATTCAATCCATTATATAAATAAATATAATTCAACAAATTCAACTACCCTCTTCTCACCATTCCTTTTGTTTTATATAGTCTTCCAACTAGTGTGAATTTGAATCATTGTGCCTTTTCATATTTGAACCATTGTACCTTTTCATTTAAAATGATAATCTTAAACATTAGTTAATATCATTTTCCTTTTTATTCTTTATTCATGTTTTCATGTTTTAACTATCTTTTAATCATGACCGTGTATCGGTTCGTTTGTCCTCATGAGTTGATCACAGACATGGATCAACTCATTAGATCGTACTTGTGCTTTTGCTACAATCTCGTTTTACCAACTTGATCATATTCGATCATTGTATTGTTCTGGTGTAACTCATTGTCGAATGAAACCTATATGAGGCACTTCCTTCAACCCATATGATCACAGGCGTAGAACCACAAGCTTATCAATTTAAGCGCCGTGTTATCTTATTTCATATGACCAACGACGGTGACCAAATGTTAAGCCAAATGAGTGCTTGAGCGTTTTAACAAATCAACAGTCACGATTCAATCTTTTGACGAGATGGACGGCTGATGGGACTTTGCCCTTCGAAACTTCTGGATTTGAAACCTTTCAAAAATTCTGAATCAGATCTCCCAAATAGATCAGACGGTTTACGTCTATTTCTCTAAAACGTATCAATCATCATATTTGATTCTTTACAAGGCTTAATCTGACGACCAGGACTTGATAAAGCATTGAGTTGGATGGCCACCATTTACTCTGGGTCTTCGGACTTCAGAGATTTTAGATCTCAACCCCTTCTTTCCTCCGGAGTGATCACCTGCTGTGGTAAGTCATAGTACGGTGGAGACCGCTTGCTGTTAGTTAACAATTCAGATTACTCTATCCTTCCACTAAAGTAGATCGACGGTCGAGAATGATCCCAATGTGATATTCAGTTTGAACGTCTCGTGTCCACTTCGAGTCTTCGACATTCGGGACTTTGGGACTTTGGGCGAGTGCTGGTGGTAAAAATCCCGAAGCAAAACTCTCGGAGTGATGTAAGTTACTTGTGTCACTTGATGACGTGTCACGAGCCGAGAAGCTTCCACGTGTCACTCAGATTCGTGATTTTCACATACCTGAAATGTTGATTTCAACTTGACACTTGTCATTCTCTGACTGTGCCACGTGTCCTTGCTAACGTAGATTGTTGACGTCGACATAGATCTCCCAATGTGACAAATGTTCATCTAATTGATCTATCGATCATGATAGTATCCGAAGGGTATCTCAGATCGATGGCTGAGAGCAAATTCAGACCTTCATCCTTCAGGACTTCGGGACTTTTGACATTCGTTCATGATAAAACTCCCGAAGCAATTCTCCTGGAGTGATGTAACTTGCTTACGTCACTTGTTGACATGGCACGAGCCAATTTCCTCTTGACACATGTCATCATTGATTATTCCATGTGTGTTTGCTGACATGGTCTGTTGACGTGGTCTGCCTGATCTAACGGTCATCGTGTTCTCTCTAGATCCGATGGTCCTTATTCATTTTGAATTTCCAGGCTTCGGGTTTTTCAAATCTCAAACTTTCCGGAGCATAACCTCCTTGCTTCTTTATACCCAAAGTGAATTTTGTTCATTGATTAGGTTCTTTAGATCAATGGTTCGATCTATTCTGCGATGCATCTCTTGTAGCTTTATCCTATCTTTCCACTTTAACATGATCCAACGATCCTTATTTATTTTGGATTTTTGAGCTTCGCGTATTTCAGATCTCAAACTTTCTGGAGCGTAACCTCCTCGCTTCTTTATACCCAAAGTGAAAGATCTTCATTCGATCTAGATCATGGATCAACGACTCGATCTTTCTGCGATGCCGCTTTGCTATCTTATCCTGTCCTTCCACTTTAACATGATCCAACGACTGACGGGAATCGGGTTTGATCCAACGGTTGATGGGAATTCGCATAATCGAATTCTCAATCGTTTTTCTCACTTATCCTGTCCTTCCACTCAAAAGTGATCCAACGGTTGTGAATATTCTTGAAGTAGATCCATGATTAAGAAATATTGTGCAACCACAATCTGCGAGTGTTTTAACTCGTCACCAACTCTGCAATTGGAAGATGTGCGCTATTGGAGAGTCAACCAAAATCATTGATCATCGAAGCTATAAGATCAGACGGTGTTGACTAATTGTGGGATTGGAACAAGCGTGATGTTTATTTCTCCTTTCAATCTCTGCAATCTATCCCTGTCGTAGATTTGGTGATCACGCATCTGACAGTCACGATTTAATCCGATTTAAAATGGTCATTTTTTGAATCAACCATAGTCATAGATCTTTGAAGCTATGAGATCTGACGATCTCGACAGATTGCGAGATTGGAACTAGCGCGTCGTTTAATTTTCCTTCCGATCTCCACAATTTATCTCTGCCGTTGATCTGGCTTGCAGATCGGCGGTCACGATCCTCCAATGGTCCTCAAGCCCACAATCACTCATATGACCAATGTCTGTTATATTTAGATGATCAACATGATCAACCTTTTGATCGACCGATTGTTGAGTTGATGCAGGAGCATCGCTCCATGTCAGCCAGCTAGCCAGCCACGCCCGTGAATTCAAATCGCACATTTAAGAGAGGCGCAACCTCATTTGAAATTTGAAATTCAATGTAATTAAATGCTTAGGCTGGTGAGCCATGGAAGCCATGCCTTTGTGCAGGCAGTAGATAGGATAAACTTTAATGCTAGATCGACTGAGATCTAGATCCAGGCACTGGACTAGACAACCATTTAATGTAATTTATTAGAGTAGGTGAACCTGGAGGGAAGCACTCGGTGAGCCCTCAGGTAAAAGAGATTTTCAGATCTCATTTTGAGTAAGTGATAGTAGAGTAGAGAAGAGGCGAGGAGAACTCGAGAACACCTTTGTAAAATACAGGCATTTTCCATTTAATATAACAGAGCAGTTTTTTCCTGCATTTTCTGTGTTGAATGAATGTCTGTGTGTGTTCTCTATGTGTGTTCTCTATGTGTGTTGTGAATGTATGTTATGTTGATGCATTCTGCAGGAGTTCGTTTTATTTCAGGTTGAAGTTCTTTGAGGCTTCACGCTAGGGGTGTGTGACAGAACGTTGCGGGTTCTGAGAGCCGTGCACAAAGGATGCACTTCTGAACTCTGCGGAGTCAGACAAAGACGTTTTGAGGCATAAGAACTAAAGTCAACAACTCAGGAGGAAGACCTCAAGGTTGCTGAATACCTTAGAGGCAAGGCGGTGTAGCTGAACACAGTTGCAGACAGAACTTTGCTGTAAGTTCTGTGGAGCTCTGCCAGGTGGGCATAGAGCGTAAGCACGAGGCACTGGAGAAAGAACTCTGCTGAGAGTTTGAAGGAGAAGCAGAATCACTGAGGATTTTGAGAGCTCTTCCAGGAGGGCATTGAGCAGGTGCAAAGGGTGCACAGAAGGAACACAAAACTACTGAACATTCTGCGAGAAGATACTCCACCAGGAGGGCGTCGAGGAAGTGTACAGATAGGCACAGAAGGAGAAGAGAACTCTTTGAGTTCTGCTACTTGAGGAAGAATCCACTGAAGGATCTTCGCTGGGTTACTGAATACCCAGAAGGTTCAGTGAGAAGTTGCTTGAGCAGAGGATAAGCTCAGGAGGACGAGTGCTTTCACACACAGAGTCAGTCTGCAAGGAGTGCAGAGACCGGAGAATCCTTTGGAGAGTTCAAGTTTCCAAAGCTCAGGAGGAACAACGCTTTTACGCGTAGTAGCGAAGCTCAAGATTCCGGAGCTCGC